>ML396951.1:1893-44331 GCA_005239525.1 Nicotiana knightiana
TCTTAGCCCCAAACAAAAAAAAATAGGGGGGGGGGGGGGTGGAAGGTTATAATTTCATAGACTTAATTACCACAACTAGGGAAAAGGTTATAATTTCATCTAACTAGCATGATGGAGGCGTGAAGATGGACATAACAAATAAGAGGGGGAGGGGGGGGGGGTACATGTTCTTGATAATTCAACAAGTAGAGCATGGATGACCAACATGGGATAAGACTCGTGCCTAAGTGCAGCAAAACAGATATGACATGGATGCAATCATAACAGCAGGAAGTAAGTATGTTGTTTACAAGTTAAACAAACAGAAAGCATAGGCAACACAACTACGATTGAGATAGAGATTGAGGACAGAACAGTGACGACAAGTCAAATAAGAACCACAAATACGACGGTAATAATTCAAGGTAAGACATGAAGACATATACAAAAAAACATTATCATAACATAATGCATGTCTCTCGTCCTCACTTGCACGGAAACACCCTTCGTGCCATGACCTCACAATGATACAAAAATATAAATGCAATGGCACGACATCACCCTTCGTGCTTTTACTCACAAATGACATGGCATGACATCACCCTTCGTGCTTTTACTCTCAATAAGATGGCACGACATCACCCTTCGTACTTTTACTCTCAATAATATGGCACGACATCACCCTTCGTACTTTACACTCTCAATAATATGGCACGACATCACCCTTCGTGCTTCACACTCTTCCTCACATGATAATGAATATCAAATCGCACGGCATCACCCTTCATCCTTTACACTCTTCCTCACATGATAATGAATATCACCCTTCATACTTTATACTCTTCCGCACATGATAATGAATATCACCCTTCGTGCTTTACACTCTTCCTCACATGATAATGAATATAAAATGGCATGGAATTACCCTTCATGCTTTACACTCTTCCTCACATGATAATGAATATAAAATGGCACAACATCACCCTTCGTGCTTTACACTCTTCCTCACATGATAATGAATATAAAATGGCACAACATCACCCTTCGTGCTTTACACTCTTCCTTACCAAGCATATGAATATCAATAAAATGGAAAGGCATGAAGTATATATATAACATCGAGGAGAGTGATCAACGAATATTCCAAACAAAGTTCTCAATTATTGCTTTGCAAACCAACACTGATTCAATGAACCCTCAAGGGATATATAACTCAAGTACTTTCACAAATCTCACAATTCATTAGCAACACAGGTATAGAATCCAGCATCCAAAAATATCGGCCATAGCAATGTAGTAGTGATCGCGCATAGAGATGACCCAACAAGACACATCAAAGTATTCCCAAAATTTTATCCAGTTTGATCAAGTTCTTAGGCTAGGTCTTTATTTCTAACATTTTATACTATGTTCTTAATATCTGTAAATTACGTGAGGCATGAAGCAAGGAAATACGTAATTCTACAAGACACAATTATAACATCATCTACCCCCGAGCATGATTAACCCTGACACATACATATATGCTCGTCACCTCACATATGTATCACCCCCGCATGTAGTAAACAATGGCAAATAGAAGAAAAAATTTTCTCAACAAAGTTAGGCAAAACACTTACCTTGATTCAGCTAACTCAACACTCAACTTAGCCTTTTCCTCTACAAATTCGCCTCCGCTCTACTCAATCTAGCCAATAACGACTTGAATATATTACACGATGAAAGAGAAACTAATTTCAATCAATAAAGCTGTGATTTTTATTCAATTTCTAAAAAGTCAACAAAAGTCAAATACCGGGTCAGCCCAGTCAGAACCCGGGTCCAATGGTAGGTCTTGACTACCCATAGCCTCACGAGTACAAATATGTGTTTTGTTTTCAAGTCCGAGTCCTATTCGACTCCTAAAACCTAAATTTTCATTTTTCAAAACTTTGACAAATCCCCAAGTTTTCGCATAGATTTCCCATGAATTTGATGTTAAAACTTGTAATAAGTCATGAAATATAGTTGGAAATTGATTAAAGATACTTACCCAATGTTTTGGTATGAAAATCTCCTCTCAAAATCGCCTCACCTCGAAGCTAGAGCTCAAAAATATGAAAAATGAAGCAAAAACTCGAAATTCTCAACACTTAACACGTTGCAGATGTCGCATTTGCGACAGGGGGTTCGCAAATGCAAAACCGCAAATGCGAAGGATTCACCGCATTTGCAAACCTAGAGAGTTTCTGTTGAGGTTCGCAAATGCGAAGACCAGCCTTCACAAATGCGGCTGATAAATCGCAAATGCAAAAAGCTACCCAGTCGCCCAGGCATCGAAATTGCGAGACTTCTTCACAAATGTGATGGCCGCATTTGCGACCAAAATATCGCAAATGCGAAGAAACCAGAACCAGAAATCAAAATTCATGAAAAACCATTATGAAACCAATCTGAAACTCACCCGAGCCCTCGGGGCTCTAAATTAAATATGCACACAAGTCTAAAAACAAGACATGAACTCGCTCCCGCGCTTAAATCATCAAAATAACTTCTAAAATCATGAATCGAACGCCAAATTGCATGAAAATCAAACTAAACTTCAAGAACATCTAGAATCGCAACCAAACGTCCGAACCACATCAAATCAACTCCGATTTGCCTCAAATTTTACACACAAGTCACACTTGCCATTACGAACCTATTCCAACTTTCACAATTGGAATCCGACCCCGATATCAAAAAGTCAATTCCCGGTCAAACTTCTAAAAATATAACTTTCGCCCTTTCAAGACTAATTCAACTACGGACCTCCAAATTACAATCTGGACGCCTTCCCAAGTCCAAAATCACCCAACGGAGCTAACGGAACTGACGAAACTCCATTCTGAGGTCAAATGCTAAAAAGTTCTAACTTAGTCAATTCTTCCAACTTAAAACTTAAATGTTGAAGTTCATTCTTCCAAATTGATTCCGAATAGCTTGAAAACCAACACTGACAATTTATGCAAGTCATAATATATCATGCAGAGATACTCAAACCCTCAGAACATCGAGCGAAGTGTAGATACTCAAAACGACATGCCGAGTCGTTATATGTACGCAACAAATCTACTAAAAGTGAATTAATTGCTTGTTAAGAGAAGAATAAATAACTTATAATTGGGTAAATAATTGTATAGAAGGCTGCGTAAATATTTATTCTTCAGATTCTCGTACTTATAGTGTTGGCTCCATATTGACATGTGCATCACATCCTTGAATTTTGACTTCGTGGTCTGTTGCTAAAATCACAGTGATAATTTTCTCAAATATATCCTCATGGATTATATTGTGTCTTCTTCTATTAGTATATGTCGACTTTCCATTTGAAACTTGGTTGTAGTGCTTGACTTCGTTCTTGTAGGAAATCTCAATTATCTGCATGCTTCTTTTACTTATATATACCTTCTTGAATGTCAAACCTCCCTTTCGATATGAAAGTGTGGATATTTCTCAGTATATCCCGTCATATTGGTTTAATTGATTCTTCTAACTGCAATACCATCTTTGGAATTTTTTCCAACCAATTCCATCTATCAATCATATCTCACCTGTAGAATTCATATAATAGTCCATTATGAATATGAATTTCTTTATGTCTTGGATGAATCTCGGCAGATCCTTCGTTAGGGTATGAATTATGGAGTGATTATGGGATCTATCTTCAACCATAGGCTAAAATGATTCTACTCCTCATGAGATTCCAATATGCTAGGCTTGTTTTCATTTATGTTCCTGGTACAAGTTATTTATTCAATGAATACTTATTTTTGCTTATATTATTTCCTTTTGCAGATAACTCTTGGTCACGATCTTGATTTTTCAAATATTCTACTTGATTTATCTCCATAACCATGAAATGCTCAGGGAATTCTCAATCATATAGTAACAACGGGAATTTCTTTCCTTCTGAGATTTGGTACTCCCTTTTTATGGCATGTACAAATATGAGCTCTTTATTTAAGTAACCCAAGAGAATTTCAAGATCCTCTTTCTTTGACTTCGAAACTTGATTCTTGTCTTCATGAAGATCTCAATAACAATTGTATTATCTCAACAATTATGAAAATAATTTTCTTTTGAGCATATCTCAATATATGTTTGAACTCCTATTATATTGGAGATATTTCTTTCTTGATCTTGGAAATAAATCTCTTTCCGTAATATTATTGGTTGTACGTCACCCATAATATATTTTCTTTTCATAGAAAATGTATTCGTCCTGAAAGAGATAAATTGAACAAGTATGGTCGTCCCCTGTTGAGATGTACTATTAAATCTAAATTGGGGTTATCTGCTAAAAACTACGGTAGAGCTGTTTATGAATGTCTTTGCGGTGGACTTGATTTTACCAAAGATGATGAGAACGTGAACTCACAACCATTTATGCGTTGGAGAGATCGTTTCTTATTTTGTGCCGAAGCACTTTATAAAGCACAGGCTGAAACAGGTGAAATCAAAGGGCATTACTTGAATGCTACTGCAGGTACATGCGAAGAAATGATCAAAAGAGCTGTATTTGCTAGAGAATTGGGNTGCGTTGGGGAGATTGTTTCTTATTTTGTGCCGAAGCAATTTATAAAGCACATGATTGGACTTATAGTATCTCTTCCATATAGTATCTTTTTTCCTATCACAAAATAATAGATCTTCTTCAGGATTTTAGCAATCTTCCTTTCAAGATATTTAAGAATTTTTTCCCATAATTTTCGTAGAATCTTCTTCTGAGTAAACCATTCAATATTTGAAATTTGACCTTCAAATGTTATTCCTTCTATAACGCTTGGGGATTAAATCTCTGAAATAATCTTCCTTGATTATATTTTCGCTCATAAATTCATTACATGATATTCTCTTTCCCATATTTATTTAGATCTTTACCAACATCTTCTTCCTTGAAAAAACATGTGCAAGAATAAGTTTACCTTAAGTAAATGCTCTTCCATTATTAATAATTATGTTGGTTTGTTATCATCAAAATTAATATGTGAAACCTTGAAGCTAACGGTCTATACATGTAAAGAGAGCGAGAACAAGATTTTTCCGATGTAATTTTATAATAACCATAATAAATTAACGTGATCACTGTAAAAAAAAGAGTAAAAAAGTTTCGGCAGTGAAACTGCTCCACAGTTTCAGTATTTGTGATACTAAGCATAAATATATATCTGAAAATCACTAATACATTAAATATTTAATTTTGAACTCATACTTCCATAAATACAATGCTTAATGCTAACAACATAAAAAATTAATTATATTTAATTTAAATTATGAATTTGCCTCTACTCACAGCCTCAACGTTGGATGATCTAATGGTCTCTATGAATATACCACACAAAAAAGTTAAACCAAAAACTAATAATACTACATAAACACTTGAACATTACCTTGGTCTTGTCGTTCCAAACTAGTATTCCGTTGTACAGCACGTCAAAGTTTGTCCTTGCAGTATTTGGCAACGTCACTACCTTCATCCTTTAGTATTTCTGAACATTTACGTGGAAGATCAGCAAGATTGACATGCACAATTGCATTTCTCTGTGGATTATTTGCATCTTGTTGATCACTGTAGCAACAAAGAGTCTGACCCATCTCTCTGACAAGCTCCTCTTACTAATTAGCCTTATTATATTTACCCCCTCTATATCATGAAGGCTGAAGCTTTCTTGAAAGAATTTATTCTTGGAATTTTCACATTTTAACCATGTGCATGGGTCATGTTACTAGGTGCTAATGTTGTGCAGACACCTGATCTGGTCCAATTTCACTCCTCTATTTGAGAATATGAAATCAGTCGACGCAATAGTAATACCCAACAGAGTCGGGGTCAAATTCCGCAGGGAGCTATGTGAATGTGTGTTAGTAGTATATATCATAGCGCGTGAGTTTGTTGTGACGACCCGATCGGTCGTTTTTAACATTTGAACTTTACTTGGTAGTTTGAGGGAGTAAGTAGTTCGGTAGGATGTATTATGACTTATGTGAATCGTCGGTTTTGGTTTTCAGTTTATTCATAATCGATTTGGAAGAATGAATTTCAAGAGTTAAACTTTAAGTTGGAAGAATTTTGATGGTTATGTTAGTTCCGGATTGTGATTTTGGACTCGTGCGTATGCCCGGATTTGCATTTGGATGTTTCTAGAAGGTTTCGGCACAAATAGGTGAAATTTGAAATTTGAAGGTTGGAAAAGTCCATAAGTTTGACCGAGAGTTGACTTTGGAGATATCGGATTCGAATTATAGTTCCGGGAATTGGAATAGCTTCGTTATGTCACTTGGAACTTGTGTGCAAAATTTGAGTCAATTCCAGGTAGATTTGATATGTTTCGGCGCGAGTTTCGAAAGTTGAAAGTTTATTAACTTCATTAAGTTGATTTGAGCTGCGATTTATGATTATGATGTTGTTAAGTGAGTTTTCAAACATCAACTATGTCTACGTTATGATTTGGAACTCGTCTGCAAAATTCTGGGTCGTTCGGAGTTGGTTTGATAGCATTTGGATGCTTGATTACAATTCTAGAAGTTCTTTAGTTTTGCCTTAAATTTTCATGCATGGTGATCTCCGATTCATGGTTTCGGGTGTTGTTTTGGTGATTTGATCGCGCGAAAAATTTCTGTTGATGTTTCTAGAATTTTGTGGATGTTTAGCGTGGAGCCCTAAGAGCTCGGGTAAGTTTCGGGGTAGTTTCGGACAATTTCTAGGCCATTTTGAGTTGTTGGTTTTTGGCTACAAGAGTGTACATTGCGATCGCGTGGATTTGGTTGCATTTGCAAAGAGAAGAATAGGAAAAATGGAGATGTGAATCGAGATCGCGAAAGCCTTCTTGCGATCACACAGAAGAAAATCTCCTTTGCACTGACCAAACTTGAAAGTTTATATCTTGCAATCTTTAAAGAATTTTGAGATGATCAAAAAATAAATGTTGTAGCCCTTTGTGTCTAGTTTTCATAAATTAAACCATTTGTCCTTTGAAATTTTGTACAAAAAGTTATGGCAAATATACTGCAGGCTCTCTGAGAAGTGTCGGGAAGGGTTAAATGGAAGTTTGTTCTTCGTGAACGCAGGGAGATGGCCGCGATCACATAGGGTAAAAATTGTCTTGCAAAATTTTGTAATCGCGATCGCGATGTTTGTGACTGCGATTGCGAAGGGTACTCCTGGAACAGTGTATATTGTACTCTATATCGAAGTTTTGGTTCATTTTTGCATATTTGGAGCTATGGAGCTCGGATTGAGACGACTTTTGAATAGATTTTCACCATATGGATTAGGATAAGTGTTCTACACTCATTTTTGGTTATATTTCATGAATCTATCTTTGTTTTTGGCATTTGGTTGATTATTTCAAAATAGAAATTATGGGTTTTAGCCTAAAGTTTCCTAATGTGAATTTTGGAGTTTGGAACATCGATTTGCAGTCGAATTTGAGTAAAACTAGTATGGTGGAACTCGTAATCTAATGGATTGTCAGATTTTGTGAGTTTTATCGGGATCCGAGGCGGGGGCCCATGTTGGACTTTTTTTGCCAATTTTGGGCTTTTGATTCAAGATTTGACCTTTATCGATTGGAATTGGTACCTTTAGAATTGTTTGATGTATTTGAGTTGTTTTTAGTTAGTTTCAAGCCGTTCGGAAGCCAAAATGCGCGGGATGGCATTTTTGGAGAATCGATTGGCTTACTCGGTATTGGAATTCACTCGTTCGAGGTAAGTAACACTTCTAAACTTAGTGTTGAGGGTATGAAATCCCGAATTTCGTATTATGTGGTCAATGTTGAGGTGACACACATGCTAGGTGAGGGGCATGTGGGCATGCACCATGTCAATTGTGACTCCGTTATTTCAGTGGTACTGTGTAGTTACTTGATCTTACTTGTAACCATGAAATTACTACGTACTTGAGCTATTGGACTGTGATGCATGTTAGAAACTATGTCTAGGCTACATGCTTATCTGTTGGGACCCACTAAGGTCATTTCTGCTGTTGGGTTATCTGCTTTCATTGCATTACATACTCAATTATACGCATTCATATGCATATCATATCTCGGTCTGTGTTACCATTTATTGACATATCATATCATCCTTTTGGGCTAGTTCCATGGCATTATGAGCCCGAGAGACTGGAGAGATTGATGACTGAGTGAGGCCGAGGGACTGAGTGTTAGTGATATTATGGGATGGGGCTGCACGCCGCAACATGTTATATTGATTATAATATGGGATCAGGTTGCACGCTGCACCAGGTTATATTGATTTGTTCCATGATTGGCTTGATATAGCACTTGAGTGCTATCAGATTTGATTGTGGTATATTTGGAAGGATAATATAGGAAGTCAGCTTAGGATTTGGCTATAGTTCTTGTTGAAGGAGAGTGAGCTCCATGACTTGTTAATCTGATGAATGGTTCTGAGTTTCTGCGTGTTTCTTTCATCCTCGGTAGTGTACAAAGGTTTTAGAACAAGGTTTTGTTTGACATGAGGTTTATTACCGGAATTGGGCTGTTTTGGGCAGTTGATGTGATTGGAGATTTTGAGTATTTGAGTTATGCGGTATATCATGTGATATCTTAGGTTATGGTGATGACTTGATACAACTTGTTCAGACTTATACATCGTGTAGATGCGAGATGCGGGTCTTCTAAGAAATTTCAAATATTGGAAATTTGATTCTAACGTCTATAGGCTATGATTGGATTAATGATCTTCAGTATGTTGTGTTGTCGGACCTATATGGAATAGGGTAACGTGGGATCACCCCCAAGATATGTGCATGGTAAGGCTACATAGTGATTTGATGGCTTTGAAATGACTCTTGGCACGTTCGAGAACGAACGTATGTTTAAGTGGGGGAGGCTGTGACGACTCAACCGGTCATTTTGAACATTTTCACTTTGTTTGGTAGTTTGAGGGTGTGAGTAGTTCCGTATGATATATTATGACTTATGTGAATAGTCGGTTTTGGTTTTCAGGTTATTCAGAATCGATTTGGAAGAATGAATTTTATGAGTTAAGTTTTATGTTTGAAGCATTGACCAAGTTTTACCTTTTAGTATTTGGCCTCAGAATGGAGTTTGGATGGTTCTGTTATGTCCGGATAGTGATTTTGGACTCGGGGGTACGCCCGGATTTACATTTGGATGTTTCTAGAAGGTTTCAACACAAATTGGCAAAATTTGGAATTTAAAGGTTTGGAAAAGTTCATAAGTTTGACCGAGAGTTGACTTTGGTAATATCGGATTCGGATTGTGGTTCCGAGAATTGGAATATCTTTGTTATGTCACTTGGACTTGTGTGCAGAATTTGAGTCCATTCCGGGTTAATTTGATATGTTACAGCGCGAGTTTCGTAAGTTGAAAGTTCATTAACTTCATTAAGTCTATTTGAAGTAGGATTTGTGATTTTGATGTTGTTAAGTGAGGTTTGAAACATCGAGTAGATCCGCGTTATGATTTAAAACTCGCTTGAAAAATTCGGGGTTGTTCGGAGTTGGTTTGATGGCATTCGGACGCTTGGTTACAATTCTAGAAGTTCTTTAGTTCTACCTCCAAATTTCATGCATGTCGATCTCCGATTCATGGTTTTTGGTATTGTTTTGGTGATTTGATCGTGCTAGCAAATTCCCTTGATGTTAAGCATTGTTTGATGTATTTAAGTTGTTTTTAGTTAGTTTCAAGTCGTTGGGAGGTCGAAACACGCGGGATGATATTATTGGAGAATCGTTTGGCTTGCTCGGTATTAGAATTGGCTCTTCCGAGGTAAGTAACACTTCTAAACTTAGTGCTGATGGTATGAAACCTCTAATTTCGTGTTATGTGGTCGATGTTGAGGTGACACACATGCTAGGTGACGGGCGTGTGGGCGTGCACCATGTGAATTGTGACTCCTTTATTTCTGTGGTACTGTGTTGTTACCTAACCTTATCTGTAACCATGAAATTACTGAGTACTTGAGCTATTGAGTTGTGATCCATGTTAGAAACCATGTCTAGGCTACATGCTTATCCTATTGGGACCCACCGAGGTCATTTCTACTGTTGGGTTATCTGATTTATTTGCATTTCAAACTCAGTTATACGCATTCATATGCATATCATATCTCAGTCTCTATTACCATTTATTGACACATCATATCATCATTTTCGGCTAGTTCCATAGCATTGTGAGCCGGAGAGACGGGAGAGATTGATACTGAGTGAGGCCGAGGTCTTGAGTGTGAGTGATATTATGGGAACGGGATGCATGCCGCAACATGTTATATTGATTATATTATGGGATCGGACTGCACGCCGCAACATGTTATATTGATTTGTGTCGTGATGGGCTTGATATAGCGCCTGGGCTGAAGGAGCCCCTCCATAGTCTACATACACCCCCAGAGAACGCAATTGATTATATTGAGGGATGAATCTTTCCTGGATATGGATCTTGTCCGAAGCATTTATATATCGGGGATGGATCTTCCCCACGGGCTGGATTTGGCCCTACTCAATACTGAGTGACTGATGGTCAGTTGATGTATATATTCTGGGACTGATCTTCCCTGGGCCGGATTGGCCATAAACAGTACTGAGTGGTTGAGCACGATGAGTGGAAAGTGTGAGACAATGAGATTGAGTACTCTGAGAATGTGAGTACATGAGTTCATCTCTGAAGTATATGGCATTGACATGCACATATGACACATGCATAGAGATGCATTTATTCCTCATGTTGTACGGTATCATGTCATTCATGACTTCTCACACATATTGACATATGTGCATAGTGATATATGTTACACTGGTTATCTGAAAAGAAAAAAGGAACATCTTATTCATTGTTGAAAGGATTTTGGGAAAAATTACTGTTTTCAAACTTACTCATATTTTCGACGATTTCGGTAAAGGATTTGGGTTTTCACTGATATATTTGAAAGGTGGAACTATTTTTCGCGAAACTATGAATAAACTGAGCATTTTCATCTATGAATTACTTGCTTTACATTGTTATGAACTGTTGTTGGCTATTGGTGTTGGACCCGACCTTTGTTCTAGCTCGTCACTACTTTCAACCTAAGGTTAGGTTTGTTACTTATTGAGTACATGGGGTCGGTTGTACTCATACTACACTTCTGCACCTTAAGTGCAAATGTTGGCTACTAGCGTTGCTGAGATCGACGAGAGCTGATTTGAGGATGTACCTGTGTCCCGGTCATAGCTGCCTCTTGTTTATTGTAGCCTTAGATTCATAAAAATCTGTTTATGTACATTTTGAACAAATCACGTATTTATTTCATACCAGCTTTGTAAATTCTAATCGTAAAGCTCATGATTTATACTACCAGTCCTTGGGAAATGTATAAGATTCAGTTATTTTCTTTTACTTAATTGTCTTATTAAAATTTATTGGAATTTGATAGTTGTTAATTGTCTTACATAGTAGGTCAGTTTAGGTGCCATATTTTAATTTGCACTTCCGCAATATTGGGTTTTGTTTGGAAATCTAAGTTATACTACAGTTGCAATTTAAAGAATGAAGTTAGAAAATTATTTTTTGTTGTTATTCAAATGATAAAAAAGCCTAGGGCTATGACCTTCATCTACGTGTTCGCCTAGTGGGTTGTCAGCTTTAAATCTAAACTTTAAAGATTGTTTTATTTATCGGGGTGTATTATAGCTATCAACACTCAAGTACACACTCAATACCTCTTGGTCAGAGAGTGATTATACCAAATTTGGCTTTCTCAAGACCAAATGGGTATTGAACAAAGCACTTGATAATAAAATCAAGTCGGATTTTACTATCTATAGGTTCAACCCTTTAATTGGGCTTATCAATCTCTCGATGGGCCCAATTTCTTGCTATCCAAGTTTTCCTAGCCGAAGTCTCTCTTTCTCAATTAGAGACCAAGTCAAAGAGGCATGAAATATGTTTACAACCATTAATTCTTCAAATAAAAGCAAGAACAAGGCTATATAATCAACACCCAACCATAAAAAAAGCAATAAATCAAACACCCATTAATCTTACACACTAAGGTTGGGTCACAACCCTAGTGAAAATCTAGCTACTCATGCTTAAATTAGAAGAAAAGAAGAAGAAGTAATAATTAAACCCATGTTAATAATTAAAATGATGAAATAAATATTCAAAAAGCTCAAAATAGCAAAATCTACTAAAACGAGCAAAAGAATAGGTCTAGAGTGGCTGCTAATGTCAAACGTTAACCTAAAAGAGTGAAACTTCTATTTATACAGTGCTGGAATTTTCGAACAAATATGCCCTTTAGTGGTTCTGCGTCCGCACAATTCCATGTGTGGTCTGCACTTTGCTTCAGCCTGGCAGGAGTGGAAACATGCGGCCGCACTTCTCTCTTTCTGTGGATAACACAAATAGGGCTGCAGCCGCACCTTGCTCTTCTGCGGTTCGCACAAATATGGTTGCGGCCGCATCCACACATTAATTGCGCGGTCTGCACTCCCGTTGAACTTAAAATGCAGGTTCTCTGAACTTTGGCTTTCACTCAGTTTTTATGGTCGCAAAATTTCATGTGCGGTCCGCATCTTGCAACCTTCTCTGATGGAATTGCTTCATGACCTGCGGCGGTAGATAGTATTTTGCGGTCCGCACTTTGGGCTTTTGTGTTGTTTTTTTCCTTAAGTTCAGATTACGCTTTCTTGAAGTGGATTTCATCTTGAGAGCTCTTCTTCAAATATTCCTACAATTAAGCATATTTTATCATTCTTCGGGAACACAATTGAGCACTTTTGGACTAAATCAAAAGGTAAAAGACACTAATAAGTAGTCAAAATCCCCACTTATTAACTCCCCCAAAATTAATCTTTTGCTTGTCCTCAAGAAAATAAAGTAGTTCCACCTCCCCAAGTTAAGAGTCATTCCAGCTAATCAAAGGTGAATCAATCACACATCAATTGGTACCAACAATTACTCACGATACGTATGAATTATCAACATGACAACAAGTTGTACTTTTAAGCACACATAGTTCTAATGTGACACTTGAGTATCAAGAGTTGACTTTATTCATTAAGGAAGCTCGTTCTTTCATGTAGGTCCTTGTGGATCCCAAAATCCTTCTCCTCTACACTATGTTTTCCTATCTCACTTAAGAATATAACACTCAATTCAAAGATTTGTGAAAGGTTCCCGCATCCCTCTCAAACGAAAGTCGCAAGTACAACTTTAAGTGCCATAGACTTTTCCCTCATGTAAATCACCACTAATGTAAGCTTACTCGGCTTGAAATCATGTAGGTCTTTTTCGGAATGCAATGAAGGCTTTTGGAATAAGGTTGGATAAGCTATGATAGAACATGTCCATCTTTCCTTAAGCACTCCATTTTCTTTTATCGGCTCATTCTTTTGCCAACTCTTTGAGGCATTTTCTTTTATTTAGGGAACTAGAGAGACTTAACATCACTCTTTCCTGGTCATGATATTCATTTTCTCCTTCTTTGTTTTTCTCCATGCTTTGCATCATTACTTTTCCTTGAACTCCTTCAACTTTTCAACTTATTCACCTTCTTTTCGCATTTTTCTTTTTGTTCTTTCTTTTTCTTGCCTTTCCTTCTCTTCATTTCTTTTTGTTCTTTTTGCCTTGATACCTTTTTCAAACTCCTCATCTCTCCCCCAAACTTAAGCTTTTAGCCAATTATTTCACAAGAGTGTTAAGGAAACCTCTAGTGCCAAGAGAGGGTCACAACAAAACGGGTAAAGGCTTGTAATGTGGTGATCAAATGAGAATAGTTTTAGGCTCAATTGGGTTGACTAAGGATACCAACTTTGGTGGCCATGAAAAATTTCAAACGGGTCAAGGAGAGCCTACAATCACTTCTCAAGCGAAGCAAAACTTAGAATTTCTCCCTAGAAACACATTCGGTGGAAGTTCTAGACCATTTGCACGGGTACTTGAACTTGCAACAAAAACATTGCAGCGTGATTGTCAAACAGGATAGAGTCAAGGCCCACAACGACAATATTCAATATTGAAAAACACTATGGTTCGACTAAACCAATCAATAATTGCCTAAGTCAACACAAGAGTCACAAGGTCACTAACTAGAGCTATTTATTTCCAAAAAACTTATTTTTAACCATAAACACGTAGTTAAGTGTGTTGGTACACAGTTAAGCATGTTTGACTCTTCGAGACTGACTCAGTTAGGTCTTTTTATTCATTATTACTACTATTCTTACCTAAACACCAAAAACAGACTCAATCCTTTAAGACGGTTATCACGCCATCCATCGTTGGGAAGAGTCACCCGGTTCACACAAAAATTACCTTTGGAAAGAACTGTGGCATTAAGAAAACCAAAAGCTTATTTTTCACTAAAACATAAAAAGAAGCTACAGAATTAAAAATAAGCTATTAGATTAGACATAGACTAATAAGAAAACAGAATAAAGAAACTAAAAAGCAAACTACTGAAAGCATAACAAATATACATAATGAGAGAGGAGAAGAGATAATATATACATCAAGAGAGAACAGAGAGAATATACATACAAAATGAAAAAAAAGAAGAAAATATTGTCAGTTATTACAAACCAAATGTCTAAAATTCATCCAAATAGCAAATCAACTCCACCCCCTCGAATAAAAGTAAGCATTATCCCCAATGCTTAAAGAACAAGAATAACGAAGGGTAAGAGTGAAAAAGACTCCCTATGTGGCCTTGGACATCTATGTGTCCATATCAGCGTCATCGCCCTCAGTCTCCTCTAGCTGGATCTCATCATCATCGGCTCTGGGAGTAACTGGGTTGGTGAACATCTGGCGCACTACCTCACCAGTGTCGGCAGCCACATCTGGCTCCTTATACTGGCCAGCTGGTGCCACTGGAGCTGCTGGTGCTGCTGGATCTGTTGGTACTGGCGGGTCTGGCCCTATGAGCATATTGAATGGAAGATCAGCAGCTGCTATCTTGGTCACCTCTTTCCTCAACCTGTCAACTAATTTCTTGGACGCCTGGGATTTACTCAATTTTTTACCTACTTCCCCAGCTCCGCAATCACTGCTCCATGTGCTACGAAGGTGTTCATGATGGTGGTTTGGTTTTCCAAGATCTTCTTCAATGTATCCTCCAATGTTGGAGGAATCTGGTGTGCCGGATTAGATGACTGTGCTGCAATAGCACTGGATGTGTCAAACACCTTTACAGTAGCTGTCTGCATCAAGTTGTTGAGGCTCGCTAGTGTTTGGGAGACTCGCAACACAGATAGTGGATGAGTGGGCATGGGCACCGACTTCAAAGCCGATGTGGAAGGCACTGATGTTGAAGTGCCTGAAGAAGGAGGTGGAGACATAGTTGCTGCACAATCAGAAGGATCTACTGAAGTAGATGGCAAGTCAACTGTCTCAGCAGTTACCCCGACAGGCTCATCAGACTGGCCTGCACTAGTAGAGGATTGACCCTTTTTCTTTGGGTTTCCACCGTCCATCAAAGAATACCATGAGAAGGGCTTCTTTTCCCGCACCTTGGTATCAAATTCCCTCGGCTCCACACCCACATTCGTAAAGTACTCAGTGATAGTGTTGGGATCTTGGTTGGAGGTATCATCTTGCCTGGTGACCACAAACATGTTGGCCGACATCACGACACCCACATTGATTAGGTACCCGGCCATGATAGAGAAGACTAGCACTGCCCGCTAAATTGGAAGATTTGTTTCATTTTGGAAATTATTGCATGACCTTACGTGTTACTTGCTTAAATATTGCAAACACTCTTTTATTTCATCTTACAGACTCGATTACCTTTTTGTTTTTTCTTTTAATTTCCCATTCCCAAAGGTTGGTTCGTGCATTCTAGCATCATCAGCATACCACACAATATCCAGAGGTCCTCTACCTCCTCCTTCACCTAGCGACCCAAAAGGCAAAGGGAAGATGGATGATCTAAGTGTTAACAAAAAAGACAACACTACCATGGCAGAAAATGTTGAAACCTCATATAGAAGAAGTACGCCATGACAAATGAGTTGGTCCTACGGTTGGAATAGAAAATCTTAGTGCTATAAGGTGAGCTTGAGCAGATCCTAAATTTTGCAAACCAATCCCTTACTCTAAATATTCCTAACGTCAAATATCAGAACACAACCATCCAGAATCAAACACCACCCCAGAACACACAAGCCCAAAATCCGCCACCCATAGCTCCACAAAATCCTCCCGCAATGCACCAGTCTCAAAAACCCCCACCCCTTCAAAAAAACCTTAACCCCCCCCCCACCAGTACAAACCCCTCAACAACACCACCATCACCAAACCCAGTATTCATGAACCATTACTTATCATACCCTCAAAACGCACCACAACTTACACTCGATCCCCCTCAAACCTCAATCAATGATCACCCATACACCCAAGTCCCAGGATCACACCAAGGAAATACAATATACGTGGAGACCTTACCACACACCCTGCAACAACTGTACATACGTGAACCAACCGAGAAGGACCTGCTCATCAGAAACATGGCGGAGGAGTTAAAGAAACTAATAGGAAGAGACCAGAGTGTTGAAGGTGGGAATGGCATTGAAGTTTGAACTACAAAAACTTATGTATCCAGCCAGATTGTTGCACCCCATGTTTTCCTATGTGAAAGTACGCCATAACTAAATTGATGGAAGCTCAGAAATGAGATGTTACATCCCGCGTTTTCATATGTTTAAGTTTTGTCGTAAGTTAATCAATGTAAGTTCGGGAATGAGATTATTTTGAGATTATAAGAATTATGCTATTTCAAACAAGTGATAAGTAAATTTGTGAAGGTGAGAGGGTAAGAAAATAAAAGAAAATGAGTTTCATAGAAGTTTGATATTTTGGAATAAAATACGGTCCGAGCTATAATACCCGATATTTATGGACTAATGCCATACAAGGTACCACATGACCATGATAGATATTGTAGTAAGATATATAAAGTGTGTTAAAAGTGAGTAGTATTTTAAGTAAATTGAGATAATTCTTAATTATGTAGTTACTTAATTAATTGTGGGGATAATTATGGTATTAAATAGGATTAAGTGGATAAAGATTTTATTATGGGCTGTCACATGGCATTAAGCTAGGCCAAGGTGGCACCAATGTGCATGATGAGTCATAACACATAAGGTTCCTTTTTACACATGAAAGTCTTTGGATATAACCTTTTTTTGGACATAACACCAATGTGCATAATGAGTCCTTGTTTACCTTTGTTTTTTTTCTTTATTAATGGTATAACTTGGAGAAATTTTGAAGACATGACAGAAGAACGCCGAAAGAATAGTTCGATGATGTAGAAGTATATAGTGAATATTAATTGGATAAGAAATATCGTGCGATGATATCAAGAATATCATATGGATTTTCCCCTACTCCGACCCATCGTCCCAAATTTGCAAGAGCATCGACTTCACTTTTCTTCTCTCAGGGTACATGCTGAAAAGTCCATTCTTTAAAACGGTGCGAAGTTACCTACAACTTGTCTAAATACTTTTGCATTCTATCCTCTCGAACCTCGAAGGTTTTATTTACTTGTTTCACTACCAGCAGGGAGTCGCACTTGGCTTCAATGATATCCGTTCCCAAGATTTTAGCTAGTTCGAGACCTGCAATCATGGCCTCGTACTCGGCCTCATTGTTAGTCAACTTAGAAGTTTTGATGGATTGTCTAATTGTGTTTCCTGTGGCGGCTTCAAAATGATGCCTAGCCCGGACCTCTTTACATTCGAAGCGTCGTATGTAAAAAGGGTCCACACCCCCGACGATCTACCTTATTTCAATAGAAGTTCCTTTTCGACTTTGGGTACGAGGGTAGGCGTGAAGTCGGCCATGAATTCTGCCAAAATTTGAGACTTGATGGTCGTTCGGGGTTGATATTCGATATCATACCCACTTAGTTCGATGGCCCATTTGTCCAATCGGCTTGACAGTTCGGGCTTATGCAAAACATTACAAAGTGGTAAGTGGTTAATACACATATAGGGTGGCATTGAAAATATGATTTTAGTTTCCTAAAGGCGCTTATCAGAGCTAGTGCTAGTTTTTCTAAGTGTGTATACCTAGCTTCTGCTTCTCCTAGAGTTCGACTTACGTAATAAACAGGAAATTACGTACCTAGAATAGGAATCGAGAAAACTAAGGATCTTGTGGCCCGCCGTGGCGTCGATCATGCAGTCGATGTTAGGCAATGGAAAAGAATCTTTGGGGCATGCTTTGTTTAAATCCTTATAATCTACACACATCCTAAGTTTGTTCCTTTTTTTAGGAACTATGACTACATTGGCTAAACATTCAGGACATTTCACCTCCCGAATGGACCCTATTTTGAGAAGTTTAGTTACCTCATACTTTATGTATTTATGCTTTACCTCAGACTAGGGCCTTGTCTTTTGCTTCACCAGCTTGAACTTTGGGTCTAGGATCAGGCGATTTGTTGTTATCTTTGGTGGGATACCTGTATGTCTAAATGGGACCAAGCAAAATAATATATGTTATCGATAAGTAATTTAATAATATTTTTCCTGAGTTCAGGGGTCAACCCCATCCCCAAGTATACCCGAGTTGCGGGCATGATCTGATCTTGTAAGCCGAGCTGCTCCACGACCCTTGATCGGATGATATTCGCTGAGCTACCTGGATCCACTAAAACACACTTAACTTGAACTTTATTTAACAAGATAGAAATTACCAGAGCGTTGTTGTGAGGCTGGGAGATTCCTCTGCTTCCTTGTCGTTGAATGATACAGTGCTTTCTGGAACGTAATCTCGGGTTCATTTCTCCCTAGTAATTGATACCTTAGTGCGTTTGAACACGGGCCATTGTGGAATATCAATCCCTCCGACGATCATATTAATTACATGTTGCGGCTCCTCTTGTTCATTTTTCCTGTTGGCGTCCCTTTCCTTGAAATGATTCTTTGCTCGATCACTTAGTAAATCTTGAAGGTGGCCCTTATTGAATAAACGGGCTACCTCCTCTCTTAATTGCCTGCAATCCTCGGTCCTATGACCATGCGTGCCATGATATTTACACATCAAATGGGGTTTCTCTAGGAAGGATCGGTCTGTGTGGGCCTAAGCCATCTTATATCTTTGATTATTCTAATTGCTGATACAATACCTGATGCATCGATACTAAAATTATATTCCGATAATCGAGGTGCCTCGATGGGATCAACATACTTATCAAAACCACTTTTTCTCATAAGTCATCGAGAATTTCGTCCTCGATCACTTCTTCGATCGTTCTAGACGGAATTGCGTCATAGACCATTGTTCCTGCGATCTGCGATGTACGGTTGATATCGATCTTTGTTCGACCTTGGTTCCCTGTCGATGTCCCTCTTATTTTTAGCAGCTGACATGTTTGGATGTACTGAACTAGAAGGTTCACTACCAGCAGGGAGTCGCACTTGGCTTCAATGATATCCGTTCCCAAGATTTTAGCTAGTTCGAGACCTGCAATCATGGCCTCGTACTCGACCTCATTGTTAATCAACTTAGAAGTTTTGATGGATTGTCTAATTGTTCCTGTGGCGGCTTCAAAATGATGCCTAGCCCGGACCCCTTTACATTCGAAGCGTCGTATGTAAAAAGGGTCCACACCCCCGACGATCTACCTTATTTCAATAGAAGTTCCTTTTCGACTTTGGGTACGAGGGTAGGCGTGAAGTCGGCCATGAATTCTGCCAAAATTTGAGACTTGATGGTCGTTCGGGGTTGATATTCGATATCATACCCACTTAGTTCGATGGCCCATTTGTCCAATCGGCTTGACAGTTCGGGCTTATGCAAAACATTACAAAGT
Source organism: Nicotiana knightiana (assembly GCA_005239525.1). NCBI lineage: Eukaryota > Viridiplantae > Streptophyta > Magnoliopsida > Solanales > Solanaceae > Nicotiana > Nicotiana knightiana. The sequence goes on from ML396951.1 coordinate 21,697, forward strand.
GGTAAGTGGTTAATACACATATAGGGTGGCATTGAAAATATGATTTTAGTTTCCTAAAGGCGCTTATCAGAGCTAGTGCTAGTTTTTCTAAGTGTGTATACCTAGCTTCTGCTTCTCCTAGAGTTCGACTTACGTAATAAACAGGAAATTACGTACCTAGAATAGGAATCGAGAAAACTAAGGATCTTGTGGCCCGCCGTGGCGTCGATCATGCAGTCGATGTTAGGCAATGGAAAAGAATCTTTGGGGCATGCTTTGTTTAAATCCTTATAATCTACACACATCCTAAGTTTGTTCCTTTTTTTAGGAACTATGACTACATTGGCTAAACATTCAGGATATTTCACCTCCCGAATGGACCCTATTTTGAGAAGTTTAGTTACCTCATCCTTTATGTATTTATGCTTTACCTCAGACTAGGGCCTTGTCTTTTGCTTCACCAGCTTGAACTTTGGGTCTAGGATCAGGCGATGTGTTGTTATCTTTGGTGGGATACCTGTATGTCTAAATGGGACCAAGCAAAATAATATATGTTATCGATAAGTAATTTAATAATATTTTTCCTGAGTTCAGGGGTCAACCCCATCCCCAAGTATACCCGAGTTGCGGGCACGATCTGATCTTGTAAGCCGAGCTGCTCCACGACCCTTGATCGGATGATATTCGCTGAGCTACCTGGATCCACTAAAACACGCTTAACTTGAACTTTATTTAACAAGATAGAAATTACCAGAGCGTTGTTGTGAGGCTGGGAGATTCCTTTGCTTCCTTGTCGTTGAATGATACAGTGCTTTCTGGAACGTAATCTCGGGTTCATTTCTCCCTAGTAATTGATACCTTAGTGCGTTTGAACACGGGCCATTGTGGAATATCAATCCCTCCGACGATCATATGAATTACATGTTGCGGCTCCTCTTGTTCATTTTTCCTGTTGGCGTCCCTTTCCTTGAAATGATTCTTTGCTCGATCACTTAGTAAATCTTGAAGGTGGCCCTTATTGAATAAACGGGCTACCTCCTCTCTTAATTGCCTGCAATCCTCGGTCCTATGACCATGCGTGCCATGATATTTACACATCAAATGGGGTTTCTCTAGGAAGGATCGGTCTGTGTGGGCCTAAGCCATCTTATATCTTTGATTATTCTAATTGCTGATACAATACCTGATGCATCGATACTAAAATTATATTCCGATAATCGAGGTGCCTCGATGGGATCAACATACTTATCAAAACCACTTTTGCTCATAAGTCCTCGAGAATTTCGTCCTCGATCACTTCTTCGATCGTTCTAGACGAAATTGCATCATAGACCATTGTTCCTGCGATCTGCGATGTACGGTTGATATCGATCTTTGTTCGACCTTGGTTCCCTGTCGATGTCCCTCTTATTTTTAGCAGCTGACATGTTTGGATGTACTGAACTAGAAGGATCGCCTAATTGGTCATCCTTGACCCTGATCTTCGATTGGTACCAATTGTGTACCTATGCCTAAGTTACCGCCTAATACTCGATCAAAATTTTCTTCAGTTGATGTAATGCTATCGAACTTAGTTCATTCAATCCTTGAGTGAAAGCTTGAACAGCCCAATCATTTGTGACGGGTGGAAACTCCATGCGTTCCATTTTAAATCGGGATACGAACTCCCTCAACATTTTATTACCCCTTTGTCTTACTTTGAAAAGGTCTAATTTCCTCGTCGTAACCTTTATGGCCCCGACATGTGACTTTAAGAAATAGTCTAATAACATGGCGAATGAGTCAATGGAATTTGGCGGTTGATTGTGGTACCAAATCGTTTCTCACTTCGATAAGGTGTCCCCAAACTTCTTCAATAAAACAGATTCGATCTCATCATCCTCAAAACTTTTACCCTTGATGGCGCATGTGTAGGAGGTGACATGCTCGTGGGATCGGTGGTCCCATTGTATTTAGGTATAACCGGCATACGAAACTTCTTTGCAATGGGTTTCGGAGCCGCACTCGGAGGAAACGGTTTTTGTAAAAATTTCTTTGAATCCATTCCTTTCGAGATTGGTGGTGCTCCCGTATCTGATCAACTCGGGAGTTGTATGTTTCCACCTTCTTATCATTAGCTTCAATTTTATTCTCTCATGCCTCAATTATTTTAGTGAGCTCCTCGAGCATTTTCATTATTGCAGGATCGATCCCCGATTCATTACCATTCGACCTCTATGGCACTGGCTCTGTACGGCAGGTGACTTTTGGTTCGACCCCACTCGGAGTCCTATGTTGATTTTGTAGTTGAGCAATAGCGGCTTGCTGAGCCTGTAGCATCTCGAATATTACTTGGATAGTGACTCCTCCGTCTCCTCTGACCTGTGTACCTTGACCACCAGATCGACCTTCTCTACGTACTTTCCATTCAGGGTCTGCGCCTAGGTCCGAATTTAAAGCGACGTGCGAACTTAGCTCGACTGGGTTGGAAACTGGTGCTCCCCCGAGATTAGCATGTGGTACCTCGACTCCTTAAGCAATTACATTATCATTTTCCCCGTGAAATCCGAGGCCATCGTCACCATGTGTGGGTGCGTTTTGTGAGTTTAACATGCTTTATCCTGAAAGCAAAGATACATGAAAAGAACAAGGGTAAAATAGTGTGTGTTATCAGAATCAGCACTGAACAATCATTATTACCTTAGCCCCGCTGTCACGACGCAAAATCCCTAAGGTCGTGATGGCGCCGGACATCCATGTCAGGTAAGCCAACTCATTAATTAATTGCAACAACTTTCCGGTTTTCAAAACATTTCCTTTCACTTAATTTCATATTAACCAAATAAAAGTTTGTTAATTAAAAACAGTGGTTTAAAGATTTCACTTAAGCAATTATATCTCAATACATATCCTAGAATCCGATGTCACCAGTACATGAGAAATTTCTATGAATTCAACAAGCATTACAAGCCTGTCCGAAATACAACTGGACAAGAAAATTTAAATGAAATAAATACAGTACGAAGGAGACTCTGTCAGCTGCGGATCGCCTCCGGATGATGCAGCTCCCTAAGTCTCCAAATCCTCCACATTGCTATGAAAGTACATGTCCAATAAAATGCACAGCAAGGGTAGCATGAGTACAAAAATAACGTGTACTCGGTAAGTCGCCCGCCGAACCTCAAAGAGGTAGTGACGAGAGGTCAAATTAGACACATACTAAAAGTCAATTTAGAATATTTAGGTATGACACTAAGCATGATTTATCATACGCAATTTCTCAAAAACAGGATTTAACTATTTTTCAGCTCCGTTCATGTTTAACACTTTATATCTCCGTCATATTAACAATTAATCAACATGGTGGTTTAATCAAATAATAATAAATCGACGAGAAGGAACAACTTCTTCCAAAACACTGTTTAATAACTTTAAATCTCTGTCATTTCACTTGACAATTTAATATTTCAGGCCAGTAATCAGGAAAAAATCATAGCAACTACGCAACAAATATCATGCGCAAGCAATGCCGAGGGTCGAAGCGCGGACCAACAAATAATAAAATGTGCACTGCCGAAGGGTCGAACGGCTCGAACCATAGATGCATCTATTTTTCCCCGCTCGTGAATCGATCATGCGACGCGGTTAAAATAAAAATAATAAGGCTAGCCTGCTCGCGAATCATACATGCGATTCAGGTGCTCATATGTACAAATATTCACATAATACATCCTTATTTTTATCAAGAAGCACTTTTTCTCAGGAAAGTGGTAAAAATCCTTTTTAAAAGAACATGAAATATAGTTTTTGAAATCATTTGTTTTTAAACTCATTTGTCAAGTTTAATGATATTCTATAATACAACCCTACTAGGTACACAATTATCCAGAGATGAATCAATTCACTTTCTGGAAGATTAACAAAATGAACTCTAGTTTTCTTTTAGATATTTAATTACGTTATCGATTATATTAGCAGTTTAATATTACAGGAAGGATTACAGGTGCACACATAAGGCATTCTAGTGGGTCCTTGGCTACCCGAACATGGCATAATAGTAGCTAGGCACAGACTCCCGTCACCTCGTGCGTATGTAGCCCCCAAAGATAATAGCATGTATTGATTTAATTCACCTAGGGGGACGATTCCACCTCACAAAGTTAGAAAGGAGACTTACCTTGCTCCGAAATTCCAATACCGACTTCCAAGCCCTTCCGATAAGTCTGACGGATGCACAACGCTCCGAAACTACCACATAACAGAAAAGCAATGAAAATTCATCCTAATACTCACAACAAATTAAAATTATATACTTTCCCAACCCCGCTCGGATAAATGACCAAAATGCTCTCGGGCACACGTGCCTGGAAATCCGAAATTCTCAAAGACACATTCTATCACAGCCCTACTAGTTCAATCATGCAATTTACTCTACATTCAATATTCAAATTCGTGGCTAAATTCCAAATTTATATTTTCCTAGGTTTCTTCAAAAATTTCTCAAATTCCTACCAATTTCCATTCCTAATCCATACATATAATCTTGTATTTATCTAATAAACAGAAGGAATTTACTTACCTTGATTCCTGACGAAAATCCCCCTTGAAATGCTCTCCAAAAATCGCCCATGACAAATGAAAAATGGGTGAGAAACGACAAAAACCCGTGTTTAAAACATTCTGCCCAGGCCTCCCTTCGCACATGCGGTCCAATAGTCGTTCATGCGGCTCCGCACCTGTGATCCAATAGCCGCACGAAAATTCCATCGCAGATGCGGCTCTGACTCCACCCAACATTTCTCGCTTCTGCGGTCCATTCTTCGCACTTACGTTTCCGCAGGTGTGACCCATATTCTGCACCTGCGGCGTCCTCAGCTCCAGCCCATAACTCGCACCTGCGCTGCCTTAACCACACATGCGGCTCCGCACCTGCGGTCAAAGCCTCGCATGTGCGGTTACACCAGATGACAGCAGTCTTCATCCTTCTTCAACTTCAACATTGATCCGTCAACCACCCGGAATCCACCTGAGGCCCCCGGGACCCCGTCTAATTATACCAACCTGTTCTAAAACATAATGCGGGCTTGCTCGAAGCCTCAAATCACATCAAACAACATCGAAACCACGAATCGCACACGATTTCCAACTTTGTGAACTTAGAATTTCCAACTTCTACATCTGCACATTTCATGTCTTATTTCATACCTCAATGGTAGTATATACTGTAATTATTTATTTTACTATAAAATATAAAAGGTAATTATNCACCTGATCCAACTTCCGGAATCGCAATCCAACCTTGATATCAAAACTTCCACTTCCGGTCGGATTTCTCAAAAACTTTCAAATTCCTATCTTTAGCCAAATGACTTCAAAATGACCTACGGACATCCAAATTCACTTCCGATCGCGCTCCCAACTCCAGAATCACCATACGAAGCTATTCCCAGACTCGGAATCCCAAACGGACATCAACAACACTGAAATTCACTTCAAGCCCAAATCTATGAAATTCTTATAAAATGCTAACTCCCACAATATGCATCGAAACGCTCCCGGGTTATCCAAAACCCAATCCGGACATACGCCCAAGTACAAAATCATCATACAGACCTGCTGGAAGCTTCAAATCCTAATGAGGTCGTTTACTCAAAATTTCAATCTTAGTCCATTTCTCCAACTTAAAGCTTCTGAAATGAGAATTTTCTTTCCAAATCAATTCTAAACTTCCTGAAATTCAATTCCGACCACACCTACAAGTCATAACACCTGAAACGAAGCTGCTCACGACTTCAAACCGCTGAACGACGCGCTAGACCTCAAAATGATCGATCGGGTCGTTACATTCTCCCCCACTTAAACCGATGTTCGTCCTCGAACGTGCTAAGAACTGCTATGGAGTTCCCTGAAATCACTGTTTAACATTTCGAGCACCGGCCCGTGCTACCACAACCCTGTTGAGTGTATTAGCTTGATCACATCTGAAGACATCTTCTTTTTATCCATATAATAAGCTCAGAACCTAGTTCCAACACTTGAAATTTTCTCTGCCAGGTCTAGTTCCAACATATAAACACCGTATTAACTACCACACGATATACCAGAACATGACCGCATAACTTTGCTCAGTCAGCACCATGCACGGCAAGATTCATCATCTAACCACAATGACAATCCCTGAACCTTAATAGCCAAATTCCATGAATCTGATGCTCCCATTGCACCTCATGACATATATACATACATCCTGCTATAATGCTGACGATACCACCACAACGGTGGAAATGTGCAGAAATTCATACTCGACTGCAGAGCTAACAGATCCTTGAATACCTCACCTTGACTAGAATCATCACTTCATTATTAACCTGAATTATGGTATTTGTTCTTTAATATACACTTCACATCACCTTATCGCACTGATCCCTGATCCGGTAGTCCCGTCTCACCCAACATGAACTACCCAGACAACAAATTACCCCAAACATGGCCAACAACCTCACATGATACCACATCGTGCCAATAGACCATAACTCGAACATGATAATAAGAAACGACCCAGGAAGGAACTATTAAACTCACGCAACTAATATGATTTTTTTTATCAGAAAATAGGAAGTAGAACACAAGAAAATAAATATAGGAACCGTACTCATCATCACACTGTTGCGGCATGCAACCCGATCCGAACAACATACCCGTGGCGACGTGCCACCCGATCCACACATAAGATTTACATAAGAAGATATATATACGGAGATGATTTGCTTACTATTACAACTTACTGAATATCAATCATAAGCACGCTAAGTGCATAATATCATCCTGGGAAGACTGATAAAGCCGTAGGGTACATAACTCAAGCACAACTGAGGTGCGATATATATATACACTCTGGATCTCAAGAGCTATCCTGCTCACATAACATCCCCACTACGCAGGACCTCAACACATAAGAAATTATCAAGTCGTTTCACAACCCATACGGCACAATCATAATCACACCTGAATTTGACGAAGACTGAACAACATCCATTGGTCTAATACCTTTCCATGAAAAGCGCTCTACTGAAATGAACATGCCTGGCTCATACGAAGCCCATAATCATATTTAAATCCATCCACAGACATCGAGCCACTTCACTCACACCAAACTTAGCTATTAGCTTTTACCTGGGTCCACATTAACCCCAAATCCGGGACACACACCCCATAATCCATAATCAACTGAACCGAACGCTCTCCAGGCGTAATTCTTAATTAAGCAACATTGCACTTCTTTATACTCGGTCCAAATCTTCAATCCATCGAGTGACTACATGTCACACTTTATACAATCTTTTCACGGTCACACTTCCATGACCTTCTAGACAAGGCAACAAGTCTGCCCATCCATAACACCGACCACACTAAGGCCGCAAAACAAATCAAGAACCCATGACCAGGGTACAAAACCTCTTCCATCGAATATCAATCTCAGGTGACACTGAAGCTAGCTTACCCTGAAATTTCAAATCACTTTTTCTTGCTCTTCCGATCTCATGACATCCTTATCATCACCGAACCGCAAATCTCGATTCTTACTCCCAGTTACATACTGCTTTCTGCACCTAACATGCCAACATGAGGTAGCACAAGAATTCCATCACAACTTCTGAACCACCAATAGGGTGAACACTTCATCATATAGAAACCTTTTACTTAACTCAATTCAAGAGTACCATCTCAACACACGAGTGAATTCTCACTATCACCCAACATGCAAATCCTTAAGTAGTAGTCCATACCACCATACCCCTTTCCGGGATCCGCCTACACCTGACAGGCCATAACACTCAAATGCTCCCACATGAAATCCGTTATGACGACCGACAAGCCCCGCACACACCGGCACAAACCATGTGCATAACTAAATCACATCAAAGGAACCGATCACTGCCGCAAATGTTCCATTTCAACCATGGCTAATTAATTTATCTTCTTTTAATCATCCTTCAATTGCCTCAAGAATAATAGCAACTTCCTTCAACTCATAGCAAACTCAACCCTCACTCATCCCGAGTGACCGTGATTCACGAGACTATGCTGCCTAAATCCTGCAACCCGTCTCATACCCTTCTGATAATCTTTTCTTCAATCCAGAGTTTATTCCTCTCACTCCTCCAATACTATCTTGCATGCTGAAACATAACATAGAACATCCCAACCATCCTCCCTTTTCTCAGAAATTACTTTGCAAAAGCTCGATTCTCGATCATACTACTGCCTGAAATCCTTAAATGTCGCATTCTTAACTTTTGAAATCACTAGGACCGCTATTGAGAGTCACCACTCTGACTGGCCCTGAATACAATCAACTCCAAGGCTCTCCTAGCACAGGAACATATGTTTCAATGAAACACGTAACTGAGTCACCATCCTTACAACTCGCCCATGACTTAAGCATAAATTTTGAATCTTCCAAAGCCTAACCCTGGCCCGACAGGGCCAACTTTTGCACACATTCATCAAATCACACGCACAATCACCATTTTACTCCTTTCCCTTAGCTGAAATAACTTGCCAACATGCTGACAATCCGCGACCCTAAGCGAAAACAACCCTACAACCCAACTGCAAATGTTAGGAGTCCCTCACTTAGTCTGAAGCTACTCCTTGCACCACTCTAGACCCTGTTGAGATCCTTTTCCTTTGATAGAGCAATCTTGCTCAACCAATCCGTCCAATTCTTCAAGATCCTCTTTCTAGCATTCCCTAAATTCTTAGATTCTCTAGCATCATTATCACATTCTGCCTCCTACCGACTAGCAACTAGAACCCCTCACACAAACCTGCCAACCCCGCCATCACTAACCTATTCCCAGAAGACAACCCACCTGTGGAAATCACCCGCGAACACCTCCCAACGACGCTGAAATGCACGCTCTCTACGAGTTCAATACCTCATCCTACACCCTGCTTTATTTACCAACTTTACTAGTCCGTCCGCTCCTCATGGACATCCATTAAATGCGCGACAATATCTTCAAATTCCAAGCTACGCTGCCACTTCCCCCACTTTGCAAATGTTCGACTTCCGCTTCTTACACCTGGCCTCCTAGAAATGGAACCACCGCCCAGCCTCACTTCACAATCAATCTCTGCCAACTGCATTCTTCAATACTTCTTCTTAATACTCTGACCCCACGCAAACGAAGAAACCATAGCACCGACAAATTAACACATTCTATTCGATAAATGACGATGACTACACGCCACATGTGCATATCCCACCTCACTTGAAGACATCAAGCCTTACTACTTTATTAACCCCAATTGGACCATTCATAACCCAAATTCCTTTCCTCTGCCACAACTAAAATACCGAAATATCTAAATCATACTCTGAGAAGACCTCCTTTCAAACCGTTCATCATCCCCAACATACGACAAGCATTCTATCATCATAACGACATCACATGATAACTAATCGCAAGCATCATCACTACCTGAGCATAGACTTAAGGCTCCCAAAAACACAGCTACTGAGCTGAAACAACATATTACCCTTTTGCAGGGCCATAACAACAGCCCCAACCAATTACACATGGAAGCATCTCGAATCACATTCGTAGCACCATTTCGATTCCTCAAATTCATGATCCATATCAAGCGCTTCGCGACGCGTAAGATTGAGTAGGAACGGATATAGGCATAAGCCTCAAAGGAATCAACTCGCACGATGAGGAATCAAGAAGGGAAGTACTCCTAACAACCTTGTATCCTCTCGAAGATAAGTACAAATGTATCCGTACCGATCCGCAAGAATCTACTAGACTTGCTCATGACTCGTGAGACCTAGGGGAACCTAGCGCTCTGATACCATGTTGTCACGACCCAAAATCCTTAAGGTCATAATGGCGCCGGACATCCATGTCAGGCAAGCCAACTCATTAATTAATTGAAACAACTTTCCGATTTTTAAAACATTTATGAAAACATTTCCTTTCACTTAATTTCATATTAACCAAATAAGATTATGTTAATTAAAAACAGTGGTTTAAAGATTTCACTTAAGCAATTATATCCCAATACATATCCCAGAACCCGGTGTCACCAGTACATGAGCAATTTCTAAGAATTCAACAATCATTACAAGCCTGTCCGAAATATAATTGGACAAGGAAATTCAAATGACATAAATATAGTACGAAGGAGACTCTGTGAACTGCGGATCGCATCTGGATGATGCAACTCGCCTAAGTCTCTGAATCCTCCACATTGCTATGAAAGTACTGGTGCAATAAAATGCACAGCAAGTGTAGCATGGGTACAAAAACAACGTATACTCAGTAAGTCGCTCCCCTAACCTCAGAGAGGTAGTGACGAGAGTTCAAATTAAACATATACTAAAGGTCAATTTAGAATATTTAGGTATTACAATAAGCATGATTTATCATAGGCAGTTTATCAAAAACAGGATTTAACTATTTTTCAACTCCGGTGACGTTTAACACTTTATATCTCCGTCATATTAACAATTAATCAACATGGTGGTTTAATCAAATAATAATAAATCGACGGGAAGGAACAACTTCTTCCAAAACTCTTTTTAATAACTTTAAATCTCTGTCATTTCACTTGATAATTTAACATTTCAGGCCAGTAATCAGGCAAAAATCATAGCAACTACGCAACAAATATCTTGCGCAAGCAATGCCGAGGGTCGAACGGCGCGGACCAACAAATAATAAAATGTGCACTGCCGAAGGGTCGAACGACTCGAACCATAGATGCATCTATTTTCCCCTGCTCGTGAATCGATCATGCGACGTGGTCAACATAAAAATAATAAGGCTAGCCTGCTCGCGAATCATACATACGACTCAGGTGCTCATATGTACACATATTCACATAATACATCCTTATTTTTATCAAGAAGCAGTTTTTCTCAGGAAAGTGGTAAAAATCCTTTTTAAAAGAACATGAAATATAGTTTTTGAAATCATTTGTTTTGAAACTCATTTGTCAAGTTTAATGATATTCCATAATACAACCCTACGAGGTACACAATTATCCACAGAGGAATGAATTCACTTTCTGGAAGATTAACAAAATGAATTCTAGTTTTTTTATAGATATTCAATTACGTTTTCGATTACGTTAGCAGTTTAATATTACAGGCGGGATTACAGGTACACACATAAGGCATGCTAGTAGGTCCTAGGCTACCCGAACATGGCATAATAGTAGCTACGCAGGGACTCCCGTCGCCTCGTGCGTACGTATCCCCCGAAGTTAATATCATGTACTGATTTAATTCACCTAGGGGACGATTTCCCCTCACAAAGTTATAAAGGAGACTTACCTTGCTCAGAAATTCCAATACAGGCTTCCAAGACCTTCCGATGACTCCGACGGACGCAAAACGCTCAGAAACTACCACATAATAGCAAAGCAATAAAAATTCAGCCTAATACTCACAACAAATTAAAACTATATACTTTCCCAACCCCGCTCGGAGAAATGACCAAAATTCCCTCTGGCCCACGTGCCCGGAAATCCGAAATTCTTGAAGATACATTCTACCTATAGCCCTACTAGTTCAATCATGCAATTCACTCTACATTCCATATTCAAATTCGTGGCTAAATTCTAAATTTATATTTTTCTAGGTTTCTTCAAATATTTCTCAAATTCCTACCAATTTCCATGCATAATACATACATATAATCTTGTATTTATCTAACAAATGGAAGGAATTTACTTACCTTGATACCTGACGAAAATCCCTCTTGAAATGCTCTCCAAAAATCGCACATGACAAAGGAAATATGGGTGAGAAACGACAAAAACTGGTCTTTAAAATATTCTGCCATGACCTCCCTTCGCACCTGCGGTCCAATAGCCGCTCATGCAGCTCCACACCTGCAGAAATTCCATCGCATGTGCAGCTCTAACTCAATCCAACATTTCTCCCTTCTGCGGTCCACTTTTCGCACTTAGGCTTCTGCAGGTGCGACCCATCTTCCGCACCTGCGGCCTCTTCAGATCCAGTCCAGAACTCGCACCTGCGGTGCCGCACCTGCGGTCAAAGCCCCGCATGTGCGGTTACACCAGATGACAGCAGTCTTCAGCCTTCTTCAACTTCAACATTGATCCGTCAACCACCCGGAATCCACCCGGGACCCGTCCAATTATACCAACCTATTCCAAAATGCAATGCAGGCTTGCTCGAGGCCTCAAATCATATCAAACAACATCGAAACCATGAATTGCACTCGATTTCCAACTTTATGAACTTAGAATTTCCAACTTCTACATCTGATGCCGAAACCTATCAAACCACGTCCGATTGACCTCAAATTTTGTGCACAATTCATATTCAACATTATGGACCTGCTCCAACTTCCGGAATTGCATTCCGACCTCGATATCAAAACTTCCACTTCTGGTCGGATTTCTCAAAAACCTTCAAATTCCTATCTTTAGCCAAATGACTTCAAAATGACCTACGGACATCCAAATTCACTTCCGATCGCGCTCCCAACTCCAGAATCACCATACGAAGCTATTCCCAGACTCGGAATCCTAAACGGACATCAACAACACTGAAATTCACTTCAAGCCCAAATCTATGAAATTCTGATAAAATGCTAACTCCCACAATATGCATCGAAACGCTCCCGGGTTATCCAAAACCCAATTCGGACATACGCCCAAGTACAAAATCATCATACAGACCTACTGGAACCTTCAAATCCTAATGAGGTCGTTTACTCAAAATTTCAATCTTAGTCCATTTCTCCAACTTAAAGATTCTGAAATGAGAATTTCTTTCCAAATCAATTCTAAACTTCCTGAAATTAAATTCCGACCATACCTACAAGTCATAACACCTGAAACAAAGTTGCTCACAACTTCAAACCGCTGAACGACGCGCTACAGCTCAAAACGACCGGTCGGGTTGTTATACCCACGATGGGCGCCAAACTGTTTACCCTCAAATTCATATAATAATTAAACTTATATTGTGGTTTTAATGATATGTGATTTCGTCCAATACCAATTGATAAACACGAAGATAAATGGATGAATTAAACTATAAATTAAATCAAACCAGTATGTACGCAAAGCCTCGATCTCGATTTGAGATAGTCTCGAGGTGGAATAGTAAAAACATTGAATGATAAAGTAACTCTGATGAACAATAAGTGGAATAGCAAGGAAGTAACGAGCGTATTTATTTTTATCAACCAATCATGATGGTTACAAATGAATGGAATTCCTCTTTATATAGTTAAGGAGTCCTAAATAAGGTACACTTCTAATAATAGTAGAAAATCATATTAACATCTGATTAACTGTCGTAGATTGATCCGTTTCGAAATTCACGCTACGATCCTCGATCAATCGCTGATATCTCACAGTTTCCGTTATTAAGCTATACCAATGTCACTTCAGAATCCGTCTCTTTTTGACCTCGATTATTGATGTCGACCTCGGTTTGAAAAGAGGCTTCGATTTCGGACTCGATGTCCTAGCTCTTCGATCAAAGAGTGGAATCGGGTAGCCCCGATTTCTACCGTATATAAATGTATATCACAATAAAAATGTGTATATCACACTCTATTTTTTACTTCTTTGTGTACATCAAAATGTATATTAAAAGTTTATTTTCATTCTTCGTTTATCTAAAATATAAAATTATAAATATAGTTGTTTAAAATGTATTGTTGTCTCTATATCAATGTGTATATATCACATAGAAATAATTTTATATATATATATATATATATATATATATACACACACACACACATCGAATATATGTATACCAAAATGGATATCACAAGTTTGTTTTCCTTCCTTGTGTATATCAAGAATTTATTTTCCTTCTTTGTATATCAAAAAAATATTGACTCTCACAACTTGCTATAAACATATTCTATCAAAAACTTATTTTCCTTCTTTGATCAAGAACAAAATTTTTTATTCAGAGTGAATTTCGCCCTCTTAAAATTAAATTGGACGATTTAACCTTATAGTATCAATTCTTGTAATGTATATCATGATATATAATACAATATACACATATGTATACCTGGTGATATACATAGATGTACACCATCTCACACACCTAAATATTTTCCCCACAATTTAAAAAAAGAGGAAAAAAATTGGAATCTGCCACTTGAAAAAGAAAGAGAAGAAGGTGGAATGTATTGGAGTAGAGCTTATTTTCATCTGTTGCTCACTCCATAATATCATTATTAAGGTCTTAACCGAAAAACCCCAATGAAGTAGTCTTGTTGTATTTTTAAACTTGAGGCTAGAGAAATTATCTTCCATGGTTATGTGTATTTCATCGTTTAAGGATCTGACGGTGTATTCAACAAGCTTTTGAATGGGATGTATTTTAGTAATTTGAATTGCTGAGTGAATCGTTTGAAAGAGATTAGTTGGTTGATGGGGTTGTACAACTTTAAAAAGATTACGGGGAGAGAAAAAAAGAAAAGATTGAAGAAGAAATATGGGGAAAGTGAAGAAGATATACGGGGAGAGAAAACAAGAAAAAATCGAAGAAGAAATATAGGGGAAAGTGAAGAAGAAATATAGGGGAAAGTGAAGAAATACGGGGAGAGAAAATAAATAAGGAACTAGGGTTTTTTAGGATTTGGCTATGTAATGCAAATATTTTAGGGCTGCTTTTGCCAAACATAAAAGAAGGTTAGAAAATTACCAATTCTCTTTATGAATTGTTATACAATGCCATTTTTTACCCTTACCTGCCCATTTATTTTTCTACCCATCAAACTAATTACATTTCCTACCCATAGTAATATTTTTAGGGAATTTTCTCTTTTTTCTCCAATTCTTTTTTATTTCTATGCTTCTTTTCTTTTTTCCTTTTTTTCTTTCTTTTCTCCTTTTATTTTTTCTCGTTTTATTCTTATTTTTTTCTTATTTCTCTTTTTCTATTCATTTATTTTTTCCCAAATCGTATTATTGTTATTTTTACCATAACTTATTTCACACCCAATTTTGACTCTTTTATTTTATTTTTTATTTTTATTTGTTTTCCTTATTTCTTGTTCCTTTTCTAATTTTATTTAACTCTTTTTTTCTTTTCTTTTATTTATTTCTTGTTCCTTTTCTATTTTCATATAAATTCTTTTTTTATATTTTTTTTCTCTTCGTAATCTAATTTCATTTACTATTTTCACTATTTTTTATTATACAAAAATAAGAAAAAATAACTAATATATTAAATATTTGTTCACCTTTTTTTTAATATAACTAGTATAATACACCTTTCGTCTTTTTTCTCATTTTTTCAATTTAATTATTAAAATGAAATCATATTAGTTGTCACTTGATCTAATTCACTAAATATCACACATACTACTGCTGAGCATCATAAAATACATAACATGATTCTAAGAATCAACACGTAATTGTCATGCAAACCTTGAGCTCCTTTCCTACAAATATCAGTACACACTCTACCATTAGTTGTAACACAACCAGCTATGGAGCAAGAAAATATAATATACGGCCAGAAAATCTCTATATATATACTAGTTAGAATATAAATGATAATAAATTATTAAAAAATACAATAAAAATATAAGTAGCAAAAAAGACTTGTAGTACCATATGATACCAAATGGTGTACATGTATACCAACACAGTATATGATTGCTCTAGAATATTTTTCTACAACTATCTGCGACTTTAAAACTGTACCAAAACATTAATGGATGCAATAAAAGTATGAGAAAATTACATGCTCGCATTGCAAGCTAAATATTCGCAAAGCAACTTGCTAATTTCGTGTACTAACAGGGTATACAGTTGTATAGAATCGTTCCAACAATTGCCTATAGCTATAAAAACTATTACATAATACACATAATCTATGTTCATCGGCACAAAAAAATTCCAGCACTACAAATGATGTTCATCTAAATTATTTCAGAATAGTAATCAATTAAAATGCAACTAAAACAAACAAAAAATATTCAAACTACCATATGGTACCAATATGACATATAACTATACAAACATGGTATACAGTACTTGTTAATTCCCGACAACTATATGACTATACTACTATTACATAAGACACATGCATAAAGAGAAAAAATATAATGTTCCACATATTAATATAATAAAGTATTTCAAGATATTGTACTATATTACTATTATTAAAAGAAAAACAAATAGTGAACCAAATTAAATGCAGCTAATACGATCAAAAAATTATTCAACTAGCATATGATACCAATATAGTATATAGCTATACTAATAGGACATATGGTTGTGCGGGGTATTTCCAACAGTTGCATATAACTATAAAAATTATTACATAATATACAAAATCTATGTCCATAGGTACAAAAAAATCCAACACATAAAAATATGATCATATAAATCATTTCTGAATAGAAGTCACTTAAAAATGCAGCTAAAATAACCAAAACATAGTCCAACTACCATATGATATCAATATGACATATAATTATACCAATAGGGTATACATTTCTACTAATTAATTCCAGGTAACTATATGACTATACTACTATTACATAATACACATGGATAAAGAGAAAAAATATAAAATAGTGTATCACATATTAGTAAAATAATGTATTTCAAGATATTGTAATATAATACGATTATTTAAAACAAGCGCATAAAGAAAAAATCAAAATGATTACATAATACACATGCATAAAGGAAAATTCAAAAAATCCAAGATAGTGTACTATTCTATTATTACTAAAGAAAAATTAAGTAGTGTACTAATTAGATGTAGCTACTACAACCAAAAAATGTTCCAACTAACATATGATACCAGTATAGTATAGCT
Organism: Nicotiana knightiana; assembly: GCA_005239525.1. Lineage (NCBI taxonomy): Eukaryota > Viridiplantae > Streptophyta > Magnoliopsida > Solanales > Solanaceae > Nicotiana > Nicotiana knightiana. Next base: position 38,510 of record ML396951.1, read on the forward strand.
ATACCAATAGGGTATACAATTTATTACGCAGTGCCTTCCTGAGATTCCTTGGAAGGGCGACGTAAGGCTAAGCAACTAATGCCAGTGCAGTTGCTGTCCGCCAACTGAGGTCCCCTCCGTACGTTAGACGAGATTGTCAGTTCCGTACGGGAAAACCAATGTCAAGAATGAGGGAACAGTAGTGAGAATTGAAAGAAATCTTGATTTCATTATTAAAAGCTATTACAAAAGAAGGCAATGCGGTGTCGAGGGGGGGAGACACCAGTACAGAGAATTTCTTGCTAGAAAGTTTTTGATTGCATGATCCCCCCTAATAATGCTTTGAAAATAAACCAAAGCTACAAGACTTGAGCTAACTAAGCTAGAGGAACATAATGAAAGTACATGGAATTAAATTACCCTATATCTACAATGAAAAGGACTTAGTTTTTTACAAGGTAGAACAACTCCGTTGTCAGAAACTTTGTCTTTGGCACACGATATGCGCGCGCGACGCTGTTGAAAGCTGCCTGCGGCTTGGCGCTAGCGAGGGATATCAGTGGGGCGACAAAGGTGCATGTGCGCTTGTCACTTGGCACATCTAAGACCGCCGGACCGTCCGTGGAGCTAGGCGTTGGAGGCTTGCCAGGACGCCACGGGGCGCGTCCAAGGGGTCATGGGGCATGGATGGAAAGCCGCCCATGACACTCTCCCCAACATGAGTTGGTGACATCCTCGACGCCTTACTTGCGAAAAAATATTCAATTAGGCTGTTGTAGGCTTTGAGGTTTGTTCCCCTCTCCCAAATATTCTCCTCTGCATCACACTCTTTCCATTTCACCAAGAACTCTTGGTTATCCTTCCATGAGGCATGAATTATCGATCATCAAGAATAGCTTCACTACACCTTTTCCCTGTTAAATTAGGGCCTCGAAGACTGGGTATTGTGAGTTGGCTCCGTGAAGGATCCTCCATGTCTTCCCGCAAAGGTTCTAGAAGGCTGACATGGAAGACGGGATGGATTTTCCCCCAAGCTGGGGTATCCACCTGGTATGCAACTTTCCCAATGCACCTTTAAATGGAAAAAGGTCCAATGTATTTTTGCAATAGGCGAGGGTCATGGACCCCTACAAACAAGTACCTCTTTGCGATTTTGACCATCACTTTGTCTCCTACTTAATATTCAACAAAGCGACGATTCTAATCAGCATGCCTCTTCATCCACTTTTGGGCTTTGACAAGATAGCTCTGCACTATCTCCAAATTTCGCTTCCATTCTTTTGAAATGTTAGCAGCGCGAGGAGATTTTGACATGTTTGGTGCATTCACGGTGTGTGGGAGTAGCTGTTGCTGCCCGGTAACAATTTTAAAAGCGTTTTTGTTTGTACTATAGCTCTTTTGTGAAGTGAAACACACTTGAGTAACATCCAGAAGCTTCACCCAATTCTTCTGTGATCCTTTAACAAAGTGGCGGAGGTATTCCTCCAACATACCATTGAACCGCTCCATCTGGCCATCAGATTGTGGTTGAAAACTTGAGTTGTGAATCAATTTTTTACCCGAGGCACTTAAATAGTTTGGTCAAAAAGTTGCTAGTGAAGTGTGAATCATGGTCACTAATGATGTCTTTGGACAGGCCCCAATATTTGACGACATGAGAGAAGAAGATTCGAGATATATCTTCTGCTGATATTTATTGTGGTGCTGCAATAAAGGTGGCATACTTGGAAAATCGATCCACCACAACCAAGATAGTTGTGAGATCTCCGACCTTGGGCAATCTTGTGATAAAATCCAGAGGAACACTCTCCTAAGGTCTCTTTGGGACAACTAGTGGTTCCAAGAGTCCTGTAGTGTCAAGTGGTCTAACTTTTCCTTCTGAAATACTAGAAAATTCCTTACATATTGAGCAACGTCATCGGCCATTTAAGGCCAATAATATACACGGCGAAGCAATGCCATGGTGCGTTCTTCACCGGGATGGCCGGCCCATAGAGTATCGTGACATTCCGCCAGAAGAGTCCTCCTCAGATATCCTCCTTTAGGAGCATAAAATCGGTTCCCTTTCACTCTTAGGAAGCCATCCTCCATGTAGAACTGGCGAGTCTTGCCCTGTCCTACTAGATCAATCAAATACTGTGCAGCAGGATCCTTGATGAATAGATTCTTTATCTAGTCTTTTATGGTGGTGGCTACTTCACTCCCCCTTAGGGTGGCGAGTAGGCACACTGATGCTAGGTCCACTCTCCAACTGAGTGCATCAGAAACATGATTAGTCTTTCCATTGCGGTACTCCAAGTTGAAGTGAAATTCCGCTAGGAGTTCCTGCCACCGGGCCTATCGGCCATTCAGCTTCGGCTGGGTCATGAAATGGCTAACAGTTGTATTGTTTGTCTTGACCACGAACGGGGTTCCCAACAGATAATGCCTCCAAATGCGTAAGCAATGAACGACAGCCAATAACTCTTTCTCGTGGGCATCATAGTGCCGCTCTGCATCCTTCAGCTTCCGGCTCTCGTATGCTACGGGATGCCCATCTTGTAGTAAGACTCCGCCAAGAGCATAGTTGGAAGCATCCGTTTTTACCTCGAATGGCTTGGCCAAATCAGGGAGGGCCAAGACGGGGCTACTAGACATAGCCGCTTTTAATGTGTTAAAGGCCTCCGCTCGCCTAGGTCCCCAATCCCAAGGCATGACCTTCTTGAGGAATTTTTTCAATGGAACTGCGATGAGGGAGTAATTCTTCACAAATCGCTGATAGAAATTGCCTAGGCCAAGAAACGCCCTCAAGGCATGGATATCCTTGGGCAGCGGCCAATCTGTGATAGGTTGGATCTTTTGCTGGTCCATCTTGATCCGCCCTTCCGCAATGACATGTCCGAGGAAGTCGATATGTTTTTAGCAAAGGAGCACTTGGATATCTTTGCGTACAATTAATGCTCCTGCAACCGATCCAGGACCTTCTACAAGTGCTCTAGGTAATCTTCCAGGGTTCGGCTGTAAATCACAATGTCATCCAAATAGACCACCACAAATTCGTCAATGTACTCTCGGAAGACCTAGTTCATCAGGGTGCAAAATGTGGCTGGAGCGTTAGTCAAGCCGAACTGCATAACCATGAAGCCGAACGACCCATATCTTGTCACACAGTTCGTCTTGTGTTCATCACCCTCAGCAATTCAAACTTGCCAATACCCTATCTTCAGGTCAATTATTTTGAAAACCGCCGCACCCTCTATTCTATCGAACAAGTCTACCATGAGCGGAATAGGATACTTTTCTTCACAGTTATGTTGTTTAGTGCCCGATAATACACACAAAGTCGTAGACTACCATCATGTTTCTTTTGGAATAGCACAGGGGACCCATATGGGGACTTGGAGGGTACAATGATCCCTGTGTCTAGCATATCCGTCAACTGTCTTCGAAACTTGGTGAGTTCGGGTTGTGACATTCTATAAGGCGCCCTGGCAGATGGCTTCGCACCCGACACCAACTCAATCTCATGGTCCAGAATGCGCCTAGGTGGGAGTCACTTTGGCATCTCCTATGGCATGGCGTCTTCAGACTCCAGTAGTAGCTCCTTTAGGGGTGTCGGGATGGGACCCGATGAGTGTTCTACCTCTTCAATGCATAGGGTAGCCAGGAACGTAGGTTCATGTCTTTTGACTCCCTTCTTGAGATGGAAGTCTGAGATGTTCTCAGCGGCCATCTTCATGGGCATGCACGGGATAATGCAGGTCTTGGCCCCATTTGCTCCCATCATCAGAATCATGTCTGCATATGGTACAGGCATGGTGTTGGTTTGCCTCAAGAATTCCAGCCCAACTATCAACTCTAAATCATCTTTGATCACCACGCGCAAGTTGAATTTTCCTTCATAAGTGTCACGACCCCAAAACCAACCCGGCCGTGATGGCGCCTATCGTGGAACTAGGCAAGCCTACACTCCTAATCAATTTAATTTTTTATCAAAAAATTATTAAAATCTTTTTCATTAGAGAAACCGAAATAGAAGGTAAAATCAAACCCGAAATACTGAAAAAATGAATCCCAACATCTGGTGTCACTAAGTCATGAGCCAATACTACAACTGTTCCCAAAGTTTAACAAGACAACTTTGTCTGGAAATAATCAATAAAAAACACACAAGGAAGATAGGGAAAGAGATAGGCGGGTCTGTTGATGTGTGGCTAGAATTCATTGTTTAACACGTTATACGCCTTACATTTTATGTGCGTTAATGATAAAAATACACTTTTTATGTGTATAATGTAGTCTATTTAATGTGTAGGTGAATTGGAGATGGAATCCGAGCTAAATGGATGCAAAAACGTCAAAAATACGCTCAAGAGTCGAAAAGGAGCAACCCGGGCTATAGTGGGGCGTTAGACCCATAAAGCCAGGCCTAGCCTGGCTATAGTGGGGCGTTAGACCCATAAAGCCAGGCCTAGCCTGGCTATAATGGGGCGTTTGGGGCTTAACACCTGGGTCCCGGGTCCGGTCAATTCCGAGTTTTGAAAGTTTTAAGTGTTTCCCGATTTGAATAGAAGTCTCCTACATGTTTAGGGTTTATCCCAAACATATAAATAGACCTAAAAACACAACTTGAAAGAGGGAAGCCATTGAAGTGAAGAAAAACATGTGGATTACTACTCAGTGAAGAAAACAATGATTTTTATAGCTCTTATATATTATTTTGTAGTTCAATTATGCAAGTTATTTTAGAATTGATTCTTATGAATATGAGTAGCTAATTTTTCTTAATCTAGGGTTTTGGTGGAACCCGTTACGGGATAAACTTATTGTGATATAGTTTTGATTGGTTGATTAATCTATATTTGTTCAACTACGTTCTTGTTGTAGTTGATTGAAGGGCCCTCAATTAGATGTTCCTATTTATTATGTATCTACTTGAGAAAGAGTGCATATTTAGGTAGTTGTTTGAACAACATCACTCCCGGAGTATAGACGAAAGTCATAACCGAGGGTTTAGAGGTTGGATTAGAGATAACGATACCTCGGGTGCAATCTAAAGTGAACTGTAATGCAATCTAGCTAGCGTAACTTGAGAGAGTGCGTCTAGTAAATTATCATAATTACTTGAGAGAGATTTATGGTAGATAGAGTGTTCATGATTGATAGAGACAACTAATCAAACTATAGGAAGTATCCGAGAAATAAGTTCACCAACGGGGGAAACCATAGCCTTAGACCTTTATCATAATTGTTTACAACATATTGTTAGTAATTGTTTGATATTATTATTGTCAGTAGAATTAGTAAAACATCACCAATTTATATTCAAAAAGTCTTGAGGAGAATGATTGAGTAAAAGTTGTGTATTCTAAAGACTTGATTGATACGTAAATATCGACTCTGGGCATAATACCTCGGATTATATTTGCAACGCCCGCTTAGTCTTTTATAAGACATAGTTGAGCGTGATCAAATTTTGGTGTCGTCGCCGGGGAATGAACGGTATTATCAATTGAGTTGGAAGAAATGCAAAAATTCTGAAATATAGTCAATTTTCTTTAAATTTCCGTTTTTACATTGGAAGTTTAACGTTTGCTAACGTGTTGCAGGTGCATTCCTAGAAACTCATTGAGGACTGGTGAAGTAGTTGAAGCCTTATCAGACACCGAGAAAGTTTTCAAGGCCCTAAATCCGACCAACCGGAAAAGAAAACATCAACCACAAATTGAACAAATTGAAACCGACATGGAATATCCACACAACCGGAACAATAATGGGGATGATGTGGTAGAACCAGTCGCTCAAATAGGGGCAGAGGCTCCCTTATATGACTGGGCACAACCCACAGCTGAGAATTTGGCCAC
>ML396952.1:0-12236 GCA_005239525.1 Nicotiana knightiana
AAATGATCAAGTTACATTTTTTGGCATTTTATGGCAATTAAATTGGAATTCAGCCAATCGTGCCTCTATTATCTCCTGACATTGTCCAGGCCGGACGCCTTGGTACGGAGCCGATACCGGATCATATGATATTTGTATAGGACATCAAATACAACACAAGGAACCATAACCAACTCTTCAAAATTATCAAGTTACATTTTTTGGCATTTTATGGCAATTAAACTGGAATTCCGCCAAGTCGTGCTTGTATTATCGCGTGCCATGGTCCAGGCCGGACACCGTGGTACGTAGCCGGTACCGAATTGCATGATATTTGTCCGGGACATCAAATATGACCCAAGGAACCATAACCAACGCTTCAAAATGATCAAGTTACATTTTTTGGAATTTTCTGGCAATTAAACTGGAATTCCGCCAAGTCGTGCTTGTATTATCGCGTGCCATGGTCCAGGCCGGACACCGTGGTACGTAGCCGGTACCGAATTGCATGATATTTGTCCGGGACATCAAATATGACCCAAGGAACCATAACCAACACTTCGAAATGATCAAGTTACATTTTTNGACGACGTGGTACGTAGCCGGTACCAAATCGCATTGTATTTGTCCGGGACATGAAATATAAACCAAGGAACCATAACCAAAACTTCGAAATGACCAAATTACATTTTTTGGCATTTTATGGCAATTAAACTGGAATTCAGCTAGTCGTGCCTGTATTATCGCCATCCATGGTCCAGGCTAGACGCCTTGGTATGGATCCGGTACCGGATCATGTGATATTTGTCTGGGACATCAAATACAACCCAAGAAAAGATAACCAACTCTCAGAAAGGATCAAGTTACATTTTTTGGAATTTTATGGCAATTAAACTAGAATTTCGCCAAGTGATGCCTGCATTATCGCCTTCCAGGGTCCAGGCCGGACGCCTTGGTACGTAGCCGGCACCGAATCGCATGATATTTTTCCGGGACATCAAATACAACCCAAGGATTCATAACCAATGCTTCAAAATGATCAAGTTACATTTTTTGGAATTTTATGGCAATTAAACTGGAAATCCGCCAGCCGTGCCTGTATTATTTCATACAATACTCAAGGCCGGACGCTTGGTATGGAGCCGGAATCGGATCACATAATATTTCTCTGGGACATCAAATACAACCCAAGGAACCATAACAAACGCTTCGAAATGATCAAGTTACATTTTTTGGCATTTTATGGCAATTAAACTGGAATTCCGCCAATCGTGCCTGTATAATCGCCTGCCAAGGTCCAGGCTGGACGCCTTGGTACGGAGCCGGTACCCGATCGTATGATATTTCGCCGGGACATAAAATACGACCTAAGGAACCATAACCAACACTTCGAAATGATCAAGTTACATTTTTTGGCATTCTATGGCTATTAGACTGGAATTCCGCCAGCCGTGCCTGTATTATCGCCTACTATGGTCCAGGCCGGACGAGTTGGTACGGAGCCTATACCGGATCGTATGATATTTGTCCGGGATATCAAATATTACCCAAGGAACCATAACCAATGCTTCGAAATTATCAAGTTACATTTTTTGGAATGTTATGACAATTAAACTTGAATTCCATCAGTCGTGCATGTATTATCGCCTGCCATGGTCCAGGCCGGACGCCATGGTATGAAGCCTGTACCGGATGGCATGATATTTGTCCGGGATATCAAATATTACCCAAGGAACCATAACCAATGCTTCGAAATTATCAAGTTACATTTTTTGGAATGTTATGACAATTAAACTTGAATTCCATCAGTCGTGCATGTATTATCGCCTGCCATGGTCCAGGCCGGACGCCATGGTATGAAGCCTGTACCGGATGGCATGATATTTGTCCGGGATATCAAATATTACCCAAGGAACCATAACCAATGCTTCGAAATTATCAAGTTACATTTTTTGGAATGTTATGACAATTAAACTTGAATTCCATCAGTCGTGCATGTATTATCGCCTGCCATGGTCCAGGCCGGACGCCATGGTATGAAGCCTGTACCGGATGGCATGATATTTGTCCGGGATATCAAATATGACCTAAGGAACCATAACCAACACTTCGAAATGATGAATTTACATTTTTTGGAATTTTATGGCAAATAAACTGGAATTCCGCCAATCGTGCCTGTATTATTTCCTGCCATGGTCCAGGCCGGACACTTTGGTACGAAGCCGGTACCGGGTCGCATGATATTTTTCTGGGACATTAAATATGACCCAAGGAACCATAACAAACGCTTCGAAATGATCAAGTTATATTTTTTGGCATTTTATGGCAATAAAACTGGAATTCCACCAGTCGTGCCTGCATAATCGCCTGCCATGGTCTAGGTCGGATGCCTTGGTACGGAGCCGGTACCCGATCGCATGATATTTCTCCGGGACATAAAATACGACCCAAGGAACCATAACCAACACTTCGAAATGATCAAGTTACGTTTTTTGGCATTCTATGGAAATTAGACTGGAATTCCTCCTGTCGTGCATGTATTATCGCCGGCCATGGTCCAGGCCGGACTCCTTGGTATGGAGCAGGTACCGGATTGCATGATATTTGTCCGGGATATCAAATAGGACCCAAGTAACCATAACCAACGCTTCGAAATGATAAAGTTATATTTTTTGGCATTTTATGGCAATTAAGTAGGAATTCCGCCAGTCGTGCCTGTATTATTGCCTACCATGGTCCAGGCCGGACACCTTGGTACGAAGCCGGTACCGGGTCTCATGATATTTGTCCGGGACATTAAATATGACCCAAGGAACCATAACCAACGCTTTGAAATGATCAATTTACATTTTTTGGAATTATGGCAATTAAACTGGAATTCCGTCAGTCGTGGACGTATTATCGCCTGCCATGGTCCAGGCTGGACGCCTTGATACGGAGTCGGTACCAGATTGCATGTTATTTTTCCGGGATATAAAATACCTAAGAAGCCAGACCAAGTCGTGCCTGCATTATCGCCTTCCATGGTCCAGGCCGGACGCCTTGGTACGTAGCCGGTACCGAATCGCATGATATTTATCCGGGACATCAAATACAACCCAAGGATTCATAACCAACGCTTCGAAATTATCAACTTATTTTTTTTGGAATTTTATGGCAATTTAATAGGAATTCCTCCAGTCGTACCTGTATTATTGCCTGCCATAGTCCAGGCCGAACACCTTGGTACGGAGCCGGTACCGGATATCATGATATTTTTCCGGGACATCAAATACTACCCAAAGAACCATAACCAACGTTTCGAAATGATCAAGTTACATTTTTTTGGCATTTTATGGCAATTAAACTAGAATTCCGCCAAGTCGTGCCTACATTATCGCCTTCCATGGTCCAGGCCGGACGCCTTGGTACGTAGCCGGTACCGAATCGTATGATATTTGTCCGGGAAATCAAATAGAACCCAAGGATTCATAACCAATGCTTCGAAATGATCAAGTTACATTTTTTGGAATTTTATGGCAATTAAATTGGAATTCCGCCAGTCGTGCCTTTATTATCGCCTGCCACGGCCCAGGCCGGACTCCTTGGTACGGAGCCAGTACCGGATCACATGATATTTTTCCGGGATATCAAATATGACCCAAGGAACCATAACCAACGCTTCGAAAGGATCAAGTTACATTTTTTTGGCATTTTATGGCAATTAAATTGGAATTCCGCCAGTCGTGCCTTTATTATCGCCTGCCACGGCCCAGGCCGGACTCCTTGGTACGGAGCCAGTACCGGATCACATGATATTTTTCCGGGATATCAAATATGACCCAAGGAACCATAACCAACGCTTCGAAATNTCTGCCATGGTCCAGGCCAAACGGCTAGGTATGGAGCCTGTACCGGTCGCATGATATTTGTCCGGGATATTCAATATGACCCAATGAACCATCACCAACGCTTCGAAATGATCAAGTCACATTTTTTGGCATTTTATGGCAATTAAACTGGAATTACGCCAGTCGTGCCTCTATTATCGCCTGCCATGGTCCAGGCCGGACGCCTTGGTACGGAGCTGGTACCGGATCACATGATATTTATCCAGGGCATCAAATACGACCCACGGAACCATAACCAACACTTCGAAATAATTAAATTACATTTTGGGAATTTTATTGCAATTAAACTGGTTCCGTTAGTCGTGCATGTATTATCGCCTGCCATGGTCCAGGCCTGACGCCTTGTTACGGAGCCGGTACCGGATCACATGATATTTGTCTGGGATATCAAATATTACCCAAGGAACCATAACCAACGCTTTGAAATGATCAAGTTACATTTTTTGGCCTTTTATGGGAATTAAATTGGAATTCCAACAGTCGTGGTTGTATTAACGCCTGCCATGGTCCAGGCAGGACGCCTTGGTACGGAGCCGGTACCGGGTCGCATGATATTTGTCCGGGACATTAAATATGACCCAAGGAACCATAAGCAACGCTTCGAAATGATCAAGTTACATTTTTTGGCATTTAATGGAAACTAAACTGGAATTCCGCCAGTGTTGCCTGTATTATCGCCTGCCATGATCCAGGCCGGACGCCTTGGTACGGAGCCGGTACCGGATCGCATGATATTTGTCCGAGACATTAAATACGACCCAAGGAACCATAACCAATGCTTCAAAATGATCAAGTTACATTTTTTGGCATTTTATAACAATTAAACTGGAATTCTGCCAGTGGTGCCTGTATTATCGCCTGCCATGGTCCAGGCCGGACTCCTTCGTACGGAGCTGGTACCGGATCACATGATATTTATCCTGGACATAAAATACGTTCCAAGGAACCATAACCAATGCTTCGAAATGATCAAGTTACATTTTTTGACATTTTATGGCAATTAAACTGGAATTCCGCCAGTCATGCCCGTATTATCGCCTGCCATGGTCCAGGCCGGAGGCCTCGCTATGGAGCCGGTACCGGATCACGTGATATTTTTCTGGGATATTAAATACGACCCAAGGAACCATAACAAACGCTCTGAAATGATCAACTTACATTTTTTGGCATTTTCTGGCAATTAAACTGGAATTCCGCAAGTCGTGCCTGTATTATCGCCTACAATGGTCGAGGTCGGATGCCTTGGAAAGGAGCCGGTATCGGATAACATTATATTTGTCTGGGACATCAAATACGTCCCAAGGAACCATAACAAATACTTCTAAATGATCAAGTTACACTTTTAGGCATTTTATGGTAATTAAACTGGAATTATCGCCATTCATGGTCTAGGCCAGACGCCTTCGTGTGGAGCAGGTACCTGATCGCATGATATTTTTCCGGGACATCAAATACAACCCAAGGAACCATAACCAACTCTTCGAAATGATCAAGTTACACTTTTTGGCATTTTATGGCAATTAAACTGGAATTCTGCAAGTCGTGCCTGTATTATCGTCTGCCATGGTCCAGGCCGGACGCCTTGGTACGGAGCCGGCACCGGATCACATGATATTTATCCGGGACATCAAATAAGACCCAAGGAACCATACCAAATGCTTCGAAATGATCAAGTTACATTTCTTGGTACTTTATGGCAATTAAACTTGAATTGCGCTAGTCGTACCTGTATTATCGTCTACCATGGTCCAGGCCGGACGCCTTGGTGCGGAGCCGGTACCGGATCACATGATATTTGTCCGGGACATCAATATGACACAAGGAAACATAACCAACGCTTCGAAATGATTAGTTTACATTTTTTGGCAATTAAACTGGAATTCTACCAGTCGTGCATGTATTATCGCCTGCCATGGTCCAGGCCGGACGCCTTACTACGGAACCGGTACCGGATCACATGATATTTCTCAGGGACATCAAATACGACCCAAGGAACGATAACCAAGACTTCGAAATGATCAACTTACATTTTTGGCATTTTATGGCAATTAAACTGGAATTCCGCCAGTCGTGCCTGCATTATCGCCTACCATGGTCCAGGCCAGAGGCCTTGGTACGGAGCCGGTACCAGATCGCATGGTATTTTTTCAGGACATCAAATACGACCCATGAAACCATAACCAACGCTTCAAAATGATCAAGTTACATTTTTGGAATTTTATCGCAATTAAACTGGAAATTCGACAGTCCTGCCCGTATTATCGCCTGCCATGGTCCAGGCCAGAGGCCTTGGTACGGAGCCGGTACCGGACCGCATGATATTTGATTGGGACATCAAATACGACCCAAGGAACCATAAAAAACACTTCGAAATGATCAAACTACATTTTTTGGCACTTTATGGCAATTAAATTGGAATTCCGCCAATCGTTCCTCTATTATCGCTTGCCATGGTCTAGGCCAGAGGCCTTGGTACGGAGACGGTACCGGATCGCATGATATTTGTTCAGGACATCAAATACGACCCAAGGAACCATAGCCAACGCTTCAAAATGATCACGTTTTATTTTTTGACATTTTATGGCAATTAAACTGAAATTCCGCCAGTCGTGCCTGTATTATCGCCATCCAAGGTCCAGGCCGGACGCCTTGGTACGAAGACGGTACCGGATCGCATGATATTTGTTCAGGACATCAAATACGACCCAAGGAACCATAGCCAACGCTTCAAAATGATCACGTTTTATTTTTTGACATTTTATGGCAATTAAACTGAAATTCCGCCAGTCGTGCCTGTATTATCGCCATCCAAGGTCCAGGCCGGACGCCTTGGTACGAAGACGGTACCGGATCGCATGATATTTGTTCAGGACATCAAATACGACCCAAGGAACCATAGCCAACGCTTCAAAATGATCACGTTTTATTTTTTGACATTTTATGGCAATTAAACTGAAATTCCGCCAGTCGTGCCTGTATTATCGCCATCCAAGGTCCAGGCCGGACGCCTTGGTACGAAGACGGTACCGGATCGCATGATATTTGTTCAGGACATCAAATACGACCCAAGGAACCATAGCCAACGCTTCAAAATGATCACGTTTTATTTTTTGACATTTTATGGCAATTAAACTGAAATTCCGCCAGTCGTGCCTGTATTATCGCCATCCAAGGTCCAGGCCGGACGCCTTGGTACGGAGCCGGTACCAGATCACATGATATTTGTCCGGGACATCAAATAGGACCCAAGGAACCATAGCCAACGCTTCAAAATGATCAAGTTTTATTTTTTGACATTTTATGGCAATTAAACTGAAATTCCGCAAGTCGTGACTGTATTATCGACTGCCATGGTCAAGGCCGGACGCCTTGGTATGGAGCCGGTATCGGATAGCATTATATTTGTCCGTGACATCAAATACGTCCCACGTAACCATAAACAACGCTTCGAAATGATCAAGTTACTTTTTTAGGCATTTTAAGGCAATTAAACTAGAATTCCGCAAGTCGTGCTTGTATTATCGCCATCCATGGTCCAGGCCGGACGCCTTGGTGTGGAGCAGGTACCGGATCGTATGATATTTTTTTTGCAGATCAAATACCACCCAATGAACCATAATAAACTCTTCGAAATGATCAAGTTACATTTTTGGCATTTTATGGCAATTAAACTAGAATTGCGCCAGTCGTGCCTGTATTATCGCCTGCCATGGTCTAGGTTGGACGCCTTGGTACGGAGCCGCTACCATATCGCATGATATTTGTCCAGGACATTAAATACGACCAAAGGAACCATAACCAACACTTCGAAATGATCAAGTTACATTTTTGGAATTTTATGGACATTAAATTGGAATTCCGCCAGTCGTGCCTGTATTATCGCCTGCCATGGTCCAGGCAAGAGGCCTTGGTACAGAGACGGTACCAGATCGCATGATATTTTTTCGGGACATCAAATACGACCCAAGGAACCATAACCAATGCATCGAAATGATCAAGTTAAATTTTTGGCTTTTTATGGCAATTAAACTGGAATATCGCCAGTCGTGCCCGTATGATCGCCTGCCATGGTCTAGATCGGAGGCCCTGGTACGGAGCCGGTACCTGATCGCATGATATTTTTTCTGGACATAAAATACGACCCAAGGAACCATAACCAATGCTTCGAAATGTTAAAGTTACATTTTTTGCCATTTTATGGCAATTAAACTGGAATTCCGCAAGTCCTGCATGTATTATTGCCTGCCATAGTCCCGGCCGGACGCCTTCGTACAAAGCCGGTACTGGATCACATGATATTTGTTCGGGACATCAAATACGACCCAAGGAACCATAACCAACGCTTCGAAATGATCAAGGTACATTTTTTGGCAATTAGACTAGAATTGCGCCAGTCGTGCCTGTATTATCGCCTGCCATGGTCCAGGCCGGACGCCTTGGCACGGAGCCGGTACCGGACCACATGATATTTTTTCGGGACATCTAATACGAACCAAGGAACCATAACCAATGCTTTTAAATGATCAAGTTACAATTTTTGGCATTTTATGGCAATTAAACTGGAATTCCACCAATCGTGCGTGTATTATCGCTTCCCATGGTCCAGGCCGGACGCCTTGGTACGGAGCCGGTACCGGATCGTATAATATTTTTCTGGGACATCATATACGACCCAAGGAACCATAAACAACGCTTCGAAATGATCAAGTTACATTTTTGGCATTTTATGTCAATTAACCTGGAATTCCGCAAATCGTGCATGTATTATCGCCTGCCATAGTCCAGGCCGGACGCCTTGGTACAAAGCCGGTACCGGATCACATGATATTTTTTTGGGACATCAAATACGACCCAAGGTACCCTAACCAACGCTTCGAAATGATCAAGTTACATTTTTTTGCATTTTATGGCAATTAAACTGGAATTCCGCCAATCGTGCCTGTATTATCACCTGCCATGGTCCAGGCCGGATGCCTTGGTGCGGAGCCGGTACCGGATCCCATGATATTCGTCCGGGACATCATATACGACCCAAGGAACCATAAAAAACACTTCGGAATGATCAAGTTACATTTTTTGGCATTTTATGGCAATTAAACTGGAATTCCGCCAATCGTGCCTCTATTATCGCTTGCCGTGGTCTAGGCCGGACGCGTTGGTACGGAGCCGGTACCGGATCGCATGATACTTTTTCAGGACATCAAATACGACCCAAGGAACCATAAAAAACACTTCGGAATGATCAAGTTACATTTTTTGGCATTTTATGGCAATTAAACTGGAATTCCGCCAATCGTGCCTCTATTATCGCTTGCCATGGTCTAGGCCGGACGCGTTGGTACGGAGCCGGTACCGGATCGCATGATACTTTTTCAGGACATCAAATACGACCCAAGGAACCATAATCAACGCTTCGAAATGATCAAGTTAAATTTTTTGGCAATTTATGGCAATTAAATTGGAAGTCTGCAAGTTGTGCCTGTATTATATCCTGCCATGGTCCAGTTTAGGCACCTTGGTACGGATCTCGTACAGGATATTTGTATGAGACATAAAATATGACCCAAGGAACCATAACCAACGCTTCGAAATTATCAAGTTACATTTTCTGGCATTTTATGGCAATTAAACTAGAATTCTGCCAGTCGTGCCTGTATTATCGCCTTCCATGGTCCAGGCCGGATGCATTGGTACAGAGCCGGTATCGGATAACATGATATTTGTCCGGGATATCAAATACGGCCCAAGTAGCCATAACTAACGCTTGTAAATGATCAAGTTACATTTTTTGGCATTTTATGGCAATTAAACTGGCATTATGCCAAAAGTGCCTGTATTATCACCTACCATGGTCCAGGCCGGACGCCTTGGTACGGAGACGGTACTGGATCGCATGATATTTTTCCGGGACATCAAATACGACCCAGGGAACCGTAACCAACGCTTTGAAATGATCAAGTTAAATTTTTTGGCATTTTATGGCAATTAAAATGGAATTTCGCTAGTTGTGCCTATATTATCGCCTGCCATGGTCCAGGGAGGACGCCTTAGTACGGAGCCGGTACCGGATCGCATGATATTTTTTCGGGACATGAAATATGACCTAAGGAACCATAACCAACGCTTCGAAATGATCAATTTACATTTTTTGGCATTTTATGGAAGTTAAACTGGAATTTCGCTAGTCGTGCCTGTATTATCGCCTGCCATGGTCCAGGCCGAATGCCTTGGTACGGAGCCGGTACCGTATTGCATGATATTTGTCCGAGACATCATATGCAATCCAAGGAACGATAATCAACGCTTCGAAATGATCAACTTACATTTTTTGGCATTTTATGGCAATTAAACTGTAATTCCACCAATCGTGCATGTATTATCGCCTGCCTTGGTCAAGGTCGGACGCTTTGGTACGGAGCCGGTATTGGATAGCATGATATTTGTCCGGGACATAAAATACGACCCAAGGAACCATAGCCAACGCTTTGAAATGATCAAGTTACATTTTTTCGCATTTTATGTCAATTAAACTGGAATTCCGCAAGTCGTGCCTGTATTATCGCCTGTCATAGTCTAGGCCTGACGCCTTGGTACGGGGCCGGTACCAGATCACATGATATTTTTCCGGGAATCAAATACGACCCAAGGAACCATAGGCAACGCTTTGAAATGATCAAGTTACATTTTTTGGCATTTTATGGCAATTAAACTGGAATTCCGCCAGTCGTGCCTGTATTATCGCCTGTCATAGTCTAGGCCTGACGCCTAGGTACGGGGCCGGTACCAGATCACATGATATTTTTCCGGGAATCAAATACGACCCAAGGAACCATAGGCAACGCTTTGAAATGATCAAGTTACATTTTTTGGCATTTTATGGCATTTAAATTGGAACTTCGGCAGTCATGCATGTGTTACCGCCTGCCATGGTCTAGGTCGGACGCCTTGGTACGGAGCCGGTATCGGATAGCATGATATTTTCTCGGGACATCAAATACGACCCAAGGAACGATAACTAACGCTTCGAAATAATCAAGTAATATTTTTTGGAATTTTATGGCAATTAAACTGGCATTCTACTAGAAGTGCCTGTATTATCGCCTGCCATGGTCCATGCCGGACGCCTTGGTACAGAGCCAGTACTGGATCGCATGATATTTGTCCGTGATATTAAATACGACCCAAGGAACCATAACCAATGCTTAGAAATGATCAAGTTACATTTTTTGGCATTTTATGGAAATTAAATTGGAATTCCGCCAGTCGTGCATGTATTATCGCCTTCCATGGTACAGGCCGGAGGCCTTGATACGGAGCCGCTACCGGATCACATAATATTTTTTCGGGACGTCAAATACGATCCAAGGAACCATAACCAACGCTTCGAAATGATCAAGTTACATTTTTTGGCATTTTATGGCAATTAAACTAGAATTCCGCAAGTCGTGCTTATATTATCGCCTGCCGTGTCCAGGCCGGACGCCTTGGTATGGAGCCGGTATTCGATAGCATGATATTTGTCCGGGACATCAAATACGACCCAAGGAACCATAACCAACGCTTCGAAATGATCAAGTTACATTTTTTGGCATTTTATGGCAATTAAACTGGAATTCCGCTCGTTGTGCCTCGATTATCGCCGGCCATGGTCCAGGCTGAACGTCTTGGTACGGATCCGGTACCGGATTGCAGGATATTTGTTCGGGACATTAAATATAACCCAAGGAACCATAACCAACGCTTCGAAATGATCAAGTAAATTTTTTTGGCATTTTATGGCAATTAAATTTGAATTCCGCCAGTCGTTCCTGTATTATCGCCTGCCATGGTCCAGGCCAGAGGCCTTCGTACGGAGCCGGTACCGGATCACATGATATTTTTTCGGGACATCAAATACAACTGAAGGAACGGTAAGCAACGCTTCTAAATGATCAAGTTACATTTTTTAGCATTTTATGGCAATTAAATTGGAATTCCGCCAGTCGTTCCTGTATTATCGCCTGCCATGGTCCAGGCCAGAGGCCTTGGTACGGAGCCGGTACCGGATCGCATGATATTTTTTTGGGACATCAAATACGACCCTAGGAACCATAACCAACGCTTCAAAATGATCAAGTTACATTTTTTGTCATTTTATGCCAATTAAACTGGAATTCCGCAAGCTGTGCATGTATTATCGCCTGCCATAGTTTAGGCCGGACGCCTTGGTACAAAGCCAGTACCGGATCGCACGATATTTGTTCGGGACATCAAATATGACCCAAGGAACCATAACCAATGCTTCGAAATGATCAAGTTATATTTTTTGGCATTTTATGGCAATTAAACTGGAATTCCGCAAGTCGTGCCTGTATTATCGCCTGCCAT
>ML396956.1:0-62278 GCA_005239525.1 Nicotiana knightiana
GCTGGAGACTGAAAGCTGCAAAAAGAAACCCAGAATATTGTGTCCACAATAGCCTCTAAGAGTCTCATAAGCACTGCCGGGACAAGGCCCTGACTATATCCAAATTGTACAACAAAAGTAACCATCCTACGAAAGCTCTAGGAAGATGTTGAGCTTACCAACTCATAGCTGTACCCCGAAATCCTAGCGAAGGGTTCGATCAGAGTTCCTACCTGGACCTGCACGCACGAAACAACAATGCAGTGTCCCCAGGCAATGGGACATCAGTATGAATAAAAATGTACTAGTATGTAAGGCAGAAAGTAGAATCATACATAGCTGATGTAAAAAAGGTAATAGAGATACCACCTGACACTGAAACTCTGATAGCCTCCATGATCGACATCCGACCTCATAGTAATGAAATATGCATGGTATGCTCATGTAATCGTATGTCGTGAATACATATATATTGATGCAAATGCATGACATACCCAACCAAATTCTAGCAATGGCGGTCTCTCCCGGTAGCTAACCGGTATCATATTGCCAACCTGTGGCCATCTGTACAATATATATAGTCTTTCGGGCAAATAGGCCCCTTACCTCCGATTATAGCTCGAAGTCCATGCATAATATGCCATGTATGATATGAACTTTGAATGCACATAATAGGCCATAACAAGAACTTAGCCAATCTTGGCTCATTGGTACTCTTGTTCTCNAATTTATGGATAATTAGTAAAAGAAAGTATTTCAAAAATCAAGTATTTTAGTAGTTTAAACATAAAAATTATATTTGAGATTTTTGGAAATCGACCTATCATTTTAGATATTTTTAAAATACACTTTAACAAGGAAGAAGGACTGATCGCAAATACTAAATGCCTTTATTTTTAAGTCACACAACCCAAAGACGAATAAGAATTCATATATATGGACATATAGTTAAGAAAACCGATAAAATGACATATATAGATGTCGAATACCCTATTTGACCGAACGAGTGGAATATCAACCTAATAGGATCATGAAAATACTTCAGCTACGATCCCAATGCCTTTCACAGAAGGTCTTTCTAGCAATAGAATAGTAAAATATCACATTTGGCGTCTTAGGAATTTCCCAAAATTCGTGCTAAAAGGAAGGACGGAGCTTAGCCTTAACATACCTCTCCAACGAACGTCCGAATGCTGGTAGTTCCTTCACGAACGTTGTTCCTTACATCCTAAGCTTCACAAACACTATATATATATGTAGCTTATACACACCTATAAACAATTCATAATTGAGTTTAAATCGGCAGATTTTCCATATGACCCTAACTTGACGAAACGTCCGTAGAACTTTGTAAAAACGATCATAAAAGAGTCAGAAGATGATTACCATGGCAAACCAAGTATAAAGCTTGAAGAACTAGCAAGAGCAACAAACTCCTATCTTCCAAAAATAGGTCCAAACACAGCTAATAGAAGGGGAAAACGATTGCAAAGCGTAGAGATTACGTTTCTAGGCACGGGGGCAAACTTTAATGATAGAAATCGTTAAAAACGTACCTTAATCACTCAAGAACACCATGGAACCCTCTCTTCAGCTTTCTCACCGTTTTGGGACGAAGATGAAATGTTTTGGGGTCTTAAAAGTCGGATTTTCCGACTTATACTACTTGTTTGACCCGACCCGGTTCGCGACCCGGTTTCAGCCCGGACAGTCCGTGGTAAAACAGTCATAACTTCTTAATCCGATGTCGGTTTGATGTGACGTTTTTTTGGTTGAGAACTAGACTCGTATACATTCGATTAGGTAGGTTGTGGGTCCCATAACTCGTTATATATTGGGAAAAATGATCTGATACATTTGACTCAAAGTTTAGAAAATTTATTAGAGAAATTTACGGTAACTTTTGCCGACCTTTATTTTGCAACTTGCTTGACTCCAAAAATTAACATGTGTTCAGTGTGATATTATAATACCTCATAACACATTATTCTTAGCATATTAGACACTCTTAGTCTTATCCCACAGGTGCAAGTTAACTTAAACCTTCCGAACGCGCAGGGTGCTACCCGAGCCATTTCTTTAACCATGAACCTTTGTTTAAGGGATTCCTTTGACCTAAAGATTTAACTTTGTTCCTTGATATTACCACACGTTTTCAGTCTTATTCTCCCAATGTGTTATACCCAATCATATATACCTAATATAACAACGCCACGTTATGTATATTACATAAGAGAAGAGAAAAAAATACATGGGGTCTCACAAGAGACAGGTCAATATTACCCGGTATCCGCAAAACTCAGATTCTCATGCACCAACAATATGGCAGAGTATGAGGCTTGAATCGTGGGGCTAAATTTGGCCGTTGACATGAATATCTAGGAATTGCTTGTAATGGGTGATTCAGACTTTTTCCGGTATCATGTGCAAGAGATGATGAAGAGGTTCATAAGATAGAGTTCAGACATGTCCCGAGAATCCAAAATGAGTTCGCAGATGCATTGGCCACTCTATCCTCCATGATACAACACCTGGACAAGAATTTCATCCACCCTATTCCAATAAGGATTCATAATCAGTCAGCTTATTGCGCTCACGTTGAAGAAGTAACAGATTGGAATCTGTGGTTCTGTGATATCAAGGAATACTTGGCAAAAGGAGAGTACCCGGAGCACGCAAATCATACTCGAAAACGCACACTCCGAAGATTATCCAAGAAATTCTTCCAAAGTGGAGGAATTCTGTATAGAAGGACTCTAGACCTAGGGTTATTATGGTGCGTCGACGCCAAAGAAGCTTCCAAACTGCTCGAAGAGATAGACGCGGGAACTTGCGGACCACACATGAACGATTTCATTTTAGCTAAGAAGATACTGAGAGCAGGATATTTTTGGATGACTATGGAAACGGATTGCATCAGGTATGTCCAAAAGTGTCATCTGTGCCAAATATATGTAGATATGATACGATTTCCACCCAACAAACTCAACGCAACAAGTTCACCTTGGCCTTTCTCCGCTTGGGAGATGGATGTATTGGTCCGATCGAGCCCGCCGCTTCAAACGGGCACAGGTTCATTTTATTAGCCATAGACTACTTCACAAAATGGGTTGAGGTTGCATCTTACAAGGCTTTAACCAAGAAAGTCGTCACAGATTTTGTCAGAGATCATATTATTTTCCTATTTGGGGTGCCGGAATCCATCATCATCGACAATACCGCCAACCTCAATAGTGACTTGGAGGCGCCGCTAGCTACAATTGGCACTATCTGCTATAGAACCACCTGCATCCATTCAAAGATGTAGCGCCCCCAATAAAAGGGACGTTAGTACTGTCGAATAGTACTAGTATGAAAAGTTAAACACCAACCTTAATAGAAGGAACAAGGAAACAAATAAAAGGGGAAAACAATCATATTGTACAATAAAAACATCACACAGTACTATAAATCAAGTAGGTGATCACATAAGTTCTTGGCTCTCTTTTCATCTCATTAGGTTGGTAAGCTTAGTGCCATGTTCCACGATCCCACAATGCCACCATGTTCCTATACGGAGTCCGATCTCAACCTGACTAGCTAGGTCGTCTCATTTGAAACACCATCCATATCCATGATTTCAACTGCTAAATCCAGCACAATTAGCACCATGTGTGTGGCATGGCATCCGATCACGTCCCGATCGGCTAGGCCATCTCACTTGAGACATCATCCTTTCAATTTTTTATTTCGATTTACATTTCCTTCCCATCTTTCATTACATGGCACGAGTAGCCTCATTTATTAAGTCATTCTTGGCACTTGGTGTATCTTACAATCCAAATTTCCCTTTTTATACATTCCAATAACATTATCATCACGTCAATAAGGCCTATAATATAAGGCATTGCACACATAAGGGAAAGATATTGAAAGATCTTAATCACACAGAGGCTTTTCATCCAAATTAGCTTAGCAAGAATTATTCGATTCTTGACATGAATTCTTAACCTTTCTCAACACAGATTCCTCATTTCAAACACATTCTCAAATAGCATGACGGCATGATGAACATTTAGGACAATTATTGAACATGAATCTTTCGACACAACATATTAGGGAAGCCAATTCTAGCAAGATCAAGTTAGGAACTTACACCAAATACTCGAACACTAGGGGTTCGATTCTAAGAGGAAGGGAGTTTAGCCGTACATACCTCATTGAGCTTTCTTTAAAACTTTTAGACGATCCTGGTTTTAGCAACTTCAATCTATTTTAATAATATAGCAAAATTGACCCCAAAATTAGGAGAATAATTGCAATTATAGCTTACTAGAGTACTTTGTCAAACACTATGTGTGCATTACTGTTCTTAGGGGATTTTTATGAAACATTCTACCATCCTTCCACCCATTCTTAGTTCACAACCTTCCCTCCTATTTTAGAAATACGTGCATGCAAGATACTTACCCCCCACACCCAGTAATTATCTCACCAATTTCCCCCTTTTACTAGATTTTCCAAATCAAAGGCTAGGGTATAGATTCTTACCTTCACTATGAGGACCTTCTTCATAATATTCAAGTATTTAGCAAGAAATGATGGATATTAGTTTCATTTTTTGATCTCTCTCTCTAAGAACCCTCTCCCTCACTCTAACAATATAAGAAAATAGCTCAATATTGTGTATAACATGTATTTTTAACGGAATAGGGTCGGGTCTTAAAATAAGAAAAATGGGTGCCCCAACACAAATCTGCGGTCGCATATACGGTCGCATAATGGTTATGCAGCCCGCAAAGTGACCGCAAAAGTATCCCTCAGGGGATTGAATTTTCTGCCCGGGTATACGACCAATATACGGCCCGCAAAATGATTATGTGATCGCATAATTGGCTCATAACTAACCTCAAAATTGGCTATATTTTTTGCCTCACTCTGCGGCCAATATACAGTCCCTAGAGTGATTATGCGACCGCATATCGGGCCGCAGAAACGCATTCCTCTGGAAAATATTTTCCTTTAGGTTTGTAGCGTACTGTTCAATCCAAAAAGTCCGAACCGCGGCGAGCTATAACACATAAATCTAACTTGGCACCACGAAATTTTTAGGCTTTTAGTTAAAAAATTTATGGGGCCTTACATCCTCCCCCACTTAAGATCATTCGTCCTCGAATGAGGATCAAGGTTCACTTAATAGCTCCTTATACAGCTTCAGTTTTTCACACCACATACCATCAACCCCAAACTCCCTAAATTTCCATAATTTTTGCAAGAGTTTCCTTTGTATCTAGGCCTATCTACCTGTCAGAGAGCCCCAGAAACACATCTTAACAACATATTTATGATCAAATGACGCGACAGAACACAAAACGAAACCAAATGTGGCCTCATAAGGAACATATAACTACAAAGGAATGTCTTTACATTAGCTGAACAAGTGATACAAAATTTATGGGAAACAACTTCATAGAACTATTACATGGCTATTCAAACAAATGAGGGTAATTCTTTTCCATTTATCCTCGGCTTCCTAAGTAGCTTCTTCAACTTGCTAGTTTCTCCATAATACCTTCGGAGGCAATTTCTTTATTTCTCAACTTTCGGACTTGCCTATCAAGAATGGCAACTGGAATCTCTTTATATGACAATTCTTCATTAACCTCGATGGTCTCAACCGGCACAATAGTGGAAGGATCTCCAACTACCTTCTTCAACATGGACACATGAAATGTCGGGTGCACTAATGACATCTCAGGTGGTAGCTCAAGCTTGTATGCCACATGATCGATCCTTTGAATGATTCTACACGATCCGACATACCTCGAACTCAATTTCCCTTTCCTTCCAAATCGCATAATACCCTTCATGGGGGAGACCTTCAAGAATACCCAATCATCTTCTTTGAACTCTAAGTCTCTGCGACGAACATCCGAAAGGATTTTTGACGACTCTGAGAAATTTTCAACCATTCCTTTATAATCTTAACCTTTTCCATAGCTTGATGCACGAGGTCTGGTCCTATCAATTCAGCTTCTCCAACTTTGAACACCAATAGGAGATCTACATCTCCCACCATATAATTCTTGAAATGGTGCCCTCTGAATACTAGCTTGGAAGCTGTTGTTATAAGCAAATTCTATGAGCGGCAAATGATCATCCCAGCTACCCTTGAAATCAAGAACACAAGCACGTAACATGTCCTCAAGCGTCTGAATAGTCCGCTCTGCTTGCCTGTCGGTCTCTGGTGGAAACTGGAGTGCCATGGAGAATGACTATTTCCTTGATATACAATTAAGCATATTGTTCCACAGTGTCGGTAGATTTAACTGGTAAGAAGTGTGTTGACTTTGTGAGTCGATCCACGATCACCCAAATTGAGTCAAACTTGTGCGGAGTGTGCGGTAAGCCTACCACAAAATCCATATTGATCATCTCCCACTTCCACATTGGAATTTCTATATTTTGTGCCAACCCACCAGGCCTTTGATGCTCGGCCTTCACTTGCTGACAGTTTGGACATTTTGACACAAAGTCCGCCACACCCCTCTTCATGTCATTCCACCAGTAAACTTCATTGAGATTATGATACATTTTCGTAGAACCTGGGTGCACGGAATATCTAGAATTATGAGCTTCTGCCATGATCCTTTCCCGAAGACCATCTACGTTTGAAACACATAGTCATCCTTGGTACCGTACTGTACCATCATCCATGCCAAGAGAAAAGGTTGTGGTCTTGTGTTTATGAATCCCCCCCTTCTGCGACAATTAATGGAGAGGCAAGAGTAGAAAACCTTCCACAAACCTCATATAATACCCGGCCAAACCGAAGAAACTGCAAACCTCTGTTGGAGTGGTAGGTCTAGGTCAATCCTTTACCGCTACAATCTTTTGAGGATCAACCTTAATTCCTTTTCTAGGGATGACATGACCCAGGAATGTAACAGATTCAAGCCAAAATTCACATTTCGAGAACTTCGTATATAACTGGTGTTGAAGAGTCTGCAGAACTGCCCTGAGGTGATCGGCGTGATCCTCTAAACTTCGTGAATATACGAGAATGTCGTCAATGAATACTATCACAAAGGAGTCAAGAATCTTGAAGACTCGATTCATAAGATCCATGAAAGTTGCCGGGGCATTTGTTAGCCCAAAATACATTACCAGAAACTCGAAGTGCCCATACCGATTCCTGAAGGCTGTTTTCAAAATATTATGCTTTCTTATCTTCAATTGGTGATACCCAGACCGTAAATCAATTTTGTAGAAGAACTTATCACCTTGTAATTGATCAAACAACTCATTTATTCTTGGTAATGGGTATTTATTTTTGATTGTGACTTTGTTGAGATGTTGATTGTCAATACACATCTGTAGCGATCCATCTTGCTTTCTAACAAAGACAACTAGTGCGCCCCAAGGCGACACACTCGGTCAGATGAAACCCTTCTCCATCAAGTCCTTCAGTTGTTCTTTTAGCTCCTTTAATTCTACCAGTGCCATTCGATAAGGTGGAATGGATATAGGTTGCGTACCTGGCATCACATGAATCCCAAAATCAATCTCCCTGTCTGGTGGAATCCCAGGGAGCTCATCCGGAAAGACATCGAGGAATTCATTTACAACCGGAACAGACTCAAGGGCAGGTACCTTAGCATCAGTGTCCGTAAACCGGACCAAATGATAAATACACCCTTTTTTTTTATCATTTTCGTGGCCTTAAGGTAAGAAATAAACTTACCCTTTGGCATAAGATTATTCCCTTTCCACTCAACAACTGGCTCGTTAGGAAATTCAAGCCTTATAGTTCTAGTTCGGCAATCAATTTTGGCAAAACATGCATAAAGCCAATCCATCCCCATTATTACATCAAAATCAACCATCCCCAACTCAATGAGATCGGCCATGGTGTCCCGACAACGTACCGTGATGACACAATCTCTATAAGCTCGTTCGTCTGTAATAGAGTCGCTAATCGACGTAGATACGGAGAACGACTCATGAAGTTGTTCTGGTTCTATCCCGAATTCCATAGTAACATAAGGAGTAACATAGGACAAAGAGGATTCGGGATCAATAAGAGCATACACATCATGAGATTGGACAGTCAATATACTTGTGACAACATCTTGAGAAGCCTCTGCACTCTGACGACCACTCACAACATAGAATCGGCACGGGCCTCCTGAACTCTGAGCACCGCCCCTAGTTGCACCACGCCCTGCTGGTGCTGGAGAGCCTCGAGCTGGAGGGTGTGCTGAAGATGCAGCAGTTGTAGGACTGGATGACTGAGTTGTGCCCCTGCCCGCACCCTGGCGGGATGCACGACACTCCCTCTGAATGTGGTCTCTCATCCTGCACCCATAACATACTGGCAGGTCTATGTAGCAGATTCCCAAATGCATCTTCCCACACTTGGGGCATGGGGGCCTCCACTGATGCTGGAATCTCCCTCCTGATCGGCCCTGATGGTGGGACCCCATGTTGCCCTGAATGGGACTAAAGCGACTCCCTTGCTGCTGACCGCTCCCTGTTAGCGGAGCACTAGCTGAAGACTGAGCATAAGACTGGGATGGCCCCGATGATCCTCCTCGGAAAGCTGATATCCCACCACCGAATGAATTTTCCCGCTGATCAGGCCCTACTGCTACCTTCTCGTTCCATCTAGTTCTTTAACTTTCGAGTCTCTGTAGCTTGGGCAAATGCCACAATCTTTCCATAGTTCATGTCAGAATTTAGAGCAGCTGTGGCAGCCTCATTAATAACCAAGGGGCTAAGGCCCTGCACAAATCGATGCACTCTAACCTCCATAGTCGGCATCATATGAACATCATACTTTGACAGGCGCGCGAATTCCATGTGATACTCATACACACTCTTATTACCCTGTTTAAGAGTCTCAAATTCCACCGCACGGGCTGCCTTAGTCTCGGCAGGTAAGAAATGGTCAATGAAAGCATCTGCAAACTCACTCCAACTCACCGGATGGCTCCCCTTCTCACGGGAATCCTCCCACATCTCAAACCATGAATATGTCACCCCTTTCAGGCGATAGGCGGCCAACTCTACTCCCTCCGTCTCAGTAGCACGCATAACTTGGAGAGTCTTATGCATTTCATCAATGAAATCCTGAGGGTCCGCCCCGAGATCAATACTTGTGAACATTGGAGGGTCTAACTGAAGAAACTTATTTACCCTAGAACCAACAGAATCCCCTTGCACGCTAAAAGAGGTGGTTGCAACATCTCATCTCTAGGCCTAAGAAGCCACTAACTGAGTCAACATCTGGATAGCTCACCTAAAATCCTCATCAGAAATACCAGGACCGGGAGCGGGGGCTGGAGGTGGCACAGGAATATCGACGGGAGGGATTGTGGAACCCTCCGCAGGTGTAGGGACTGGTGTAGTCTGTTCTGGAGTAGAAGAATCAGGCAGTGTAATAGCCGGGGGATTATTCTCACCCGCATTATCAAGTAGGGAATCAACAGCCACTCTTGGGGTGGCATTGGCTTCTTGGCCAATTCTCGCTTTCTTCTTAGGTGCCATTTACTGGAATTTAGAACAATGCACGAGTTAGAGGAGAACAACCTCACTTTCCTCTCTATCGCACGATATAGAACAACAAAGCAGGGTATTATTCCTAAATATCCAAGCAACCCCCTAATTATAGATATGGTCGAAAACACACTGATAATAAGGCTCTACTAGACACGGCTCCAAGACATCCTAGGACACTTTAAAACATTAGGCTCTGATACCAAGTTTGTCATGCCCCAACCTCGGGGAGCGCGACTGGCGCTCAACCGATTGAACCCGGTCGAGCAATCCTATTAGATGATTGCTATCCAACTCGTTTGTGATTAAAGAAGGAACATATCATTAGTTAAGTAGTCGAAGGATTATATATATAGAACATTACAAGTTTGCCTTGCTTAATTTTCATTACACCATGGTTAAGTTCCTAAAATACATACAACTTACAAATTAGTGGGATGTGAGTTTAAAAAGAAATACAACATAGTCCACTAACCCATTCCAATACCCATACACAACCCACGTAAATGTCTACGGAGCCTCTAAGGATACAAAAGACAATTATGATAAAGCTGGAAAAAAGGCCCCGGCTATACTCAAAACGTGTAAGCATATAAACAAAAGATGTACTACATGACCCCTGGAAGAAAAGGGGGACTCACCAAGATTTCTAAGGAGAGGAGGTGCCGCTAGCTACGATCGACACTATCTGCTATGGAACCACCTACATCTATTCAAAGATGTAGCGCCCTCGGCAAAAGGGATGTTAGTACTGTCGAATAGTACTAGTATGTAAAGCTAAACACCAACCTTAATAGAAGGAACAGGGAAACAAATAAAAGGGGGAAACAGTCATGTTGTACAATAAAAGCATCACATAATACTATAACATCAAGTAGGTGATCACATAAGTTCTCGGCTCGCATTTCATCTCATTAGCTTTGTAATCTTAGTGCCATGTGCCGCGATCCCACAGTGCCACCGTGTTCCCACACGGAGTCCGATCTCGACCTGATGGGCTAGGTCATCTCATTTGAGACATCATCCATATCCACGATTTCAATTACTCAATCGAGTACAATTATAACCATGTGTGAGACATGGCATCTGATCACGGCCCGATCAGCTAGGCCATCTCACTTGAGACATCATCCTTTCAATCGTTTGTTTTGATTCACATTTCCTTCCCATCTTTCACTACATGGCACGAGTAGCCTCATTTATTAAGTCGTTATTGGCACTTGGTGTATCTTACAATTCAAATTTCCCTTTTTATACATTCCAATAACATTATCATCACATCAATAAGTCCTATCATATAAGGCATTGCACACATAAGGGAAAGAGCTTGAAAGATCTTAATCACACAGAGGCTTTTCATACAAATTAGCTTAGCAAGCATTATTCAATTCTTGACATGAATTCTTAACCTTTCTCAACACGGATTCCTCATTTCAAACACATTCTCAAATATCATGACGGCATGATGAACATTTAGGACAGTTATTGAACATGAATCTTTCAACACATTACATTAGGGCAGCCAATTCTAGCAGAATCAAGTTAGGAACTTACACCAAATACTCGAACACTAGGGGTTCGATTCTATGAGGAAGGGATTTTAGCCATACATACCTCGATGGAGCTTTATTTAAAACTTTTATACGATACTGATTTTAGCAACTTCAATCTATTTTAATAATATAGCAAAATTGAACCCAAAATTAGGAGAATAATTGCAATTCTAGCTTACTAAAATACTTTGTCAAACACTATGTGTGTATTACCATTCTTATGGGATTTTTATGAAACATTCTACCATCCGTCCACCCATTCTTAGTTCACAACCCTCCCTCCTATTTTAGGAATACATGCACACAAGATACTTACCCCCCACACCCAGTAATTATCTCACAAATTTCCCCCTTTTACTAGATTTTCGAAATCAAAGGCTAGGGTATAGATTCTTACCTTCACTATGAGGGCCTTCTTGATAATCTTCAAGTATTTAGCAAGAATTGATGGATATTAGTTTGATTTTTTGATCTCTCTCTCTCTAAGAACCCTCTCCCTCACTATAGAAATATAAGAAAATAGCTCAATATTGTGTATAAAATGTGATTTTAACGGAATAGGATCGGGTCTTAAAATAAGGAAAATGGGTGCCCCGACATGGATCTGCGGTCGCATAATGGTTATACGGCCCGCAAAGTGACTGCAAAAGTAGACCTCAGGGGCTTGAATTTTCTGCCCGGGTATGCGACCAATATGCGCCCTGCAAAATGATTATGCGATCGCATAATTGGCCGCATAACTTACCTCAAAATTGGCCAGATTTTCTGCCTCACTCTACGCCCAATATGCAGTCCGCAGAGTGATTATGCGGCCGTAAAAATGCATTTCTTAGCAAAACATTTTCCTTTAGGTCAGTCGCGTAATGTTCAATCCAAAAAGTCCGAACCGCGGCGAGCTGTAACAAATAAATCTAACTTGGCACCATGAAATTTCTGGGTTTTTAGTTAAATATTTTACGAGGCCTTACACGTATGACCTCGAAGTCTAGTACTGGGGCCACCGCGTTCTCGTTGATTTACAGCACCGAAGCTCTAATACCGATCGAAGTGGGAGAACCGAGTCTCAGGTTCCGATATACAACTGAAGAATCAAATGGCGAGGCCATGAATATGATCCTGGAACTGTTAGATGAAAGGCGAGAAGTCACCCTCGTACGATTGGCCGTCCAAAAATAATGGATCGAGAGGTATTAAAATCGAAGAGCCAACCTTCGACACTTCAATATCAGGGACTTAGTGTTAAGGAAGGTCACACTAAGCACCCAGAACCTGAACGAAGGGAAGCCGGGGCTGAACCGGGAAGGTCCGTATCAAATTATCGAGATCACCGGAAAAGGATCATACAAACTCGGAGCAATGAACGGTGAGCGACTACCGAACAACTAAATATAACTCACTTGAAAGGAAACAACTGGTAAGGTACAACCCATTTATTTCTTTCATTTTCTTACATTTTGAACTAACAATTGCAGGTGACCGTAAAAAAACTATACAATTTTTAGGCCTGAAAGCACGCGTTGCATTCTTTTTCCCTTGAATGGGTTTTGTCCCAAATGGGTTTTCCGGCAAGGTTTTTAACGAGGCAACATTGGATCGTGCTAACTTAGAATCAAAGGCCGGTTATGAACCAGTGTCAAGGATCACATAAACAGTATTCGAGGCTTCTCTATGATCAGCCTCGAACAGGCATCACCCTCGAGTAGTGATTTTAGCAAGGAAAGAAACTCTGTGCTCGAATAGTCTAGGCTCGACCGATAGGATTTACTACAAGGGCCAAACAATCAAATAAACCACACCCACATAGACCACCGAAACCTGACACAAAGCTTGTACACATGTGTAACCGTATATTTTTCGCACAGAAATGAAAGAAAGTTTCTACCTTGTGGATAAATATTTTGTCCCTTAAATTTTTTTTCTCATATTTGGTCCCCTAAAGACATCGAGCCCAAGGGCCACCTCACTCGAGGACTGCTGTCCAAGGTAGGTTCGGACGACCCGAAATAATGAAGCCCGGGGGCACAAAGCTTATTAGGAAGTGCCGAAACTTTAAATGCTACGTCCATCCCAATTCGGGGACGGTTGTCTTGGGTAAGCCCGAATGACTAGGGGTAACAAGCCTACAGGGAAACACCCAAACTAGAAAGGATACGGCCGTCCTAGAATGGCTCGGAGACATCCAAGACCTGTAACCAAACATAAGGCCTTTAAAATGTCTAAACCGGTTCAAAAGGCCTCGGCAAATTGTAATCTAAAATATTCTAAGTACTTTGGGAAAGCATTCGTTCATACCGAGCCCCCCATAAGTCTTAAGAAAAATAATATCGAGAACAGGGCATGTTCAGAAGTCCAAACAAGACCTAATTATTACGTGACAAGGCATTTGATATCTTTACGATCATAACGAAAAGAACGAAAGGAAACAAGGTTAAAAATTGTCGAAAGGAAAAAGAGCCTTATATATGTATGTATGTATGTATGTGTGTGTGTGTGTGTGTATATATATATATATCAACAAAAAGTACAAAGGTGAAAAAATAAAGAAAAATCTACAAAGCACCTAAACAGCATGGTCTTCGCCGGAGCCCGCCTCATCACCGGGACCATCGGGGTCTTCTCCGCCCCCGGGTTTGCCCGAACCCTTAGAGTCTTATTCATCCTCGGGATACGCCAACTTCTTGGCCTTGGCCTCGAGCCCCTTAGCACTTTTGATCTCGGTTGATAAATCAAAACCCCAAGCATGAACCTCCTTAAGGGCCTCCCTTCGGGACTACCACTTCGCATATTCGACAATTTTTTCAGGCAGTCCTGGGCTACCTCGGCATCGGATTTGTACTGGACCACCATCTCATCAGCATCGACCTTGGTTATTTCAGCCACCGACTTGGCTGCTTTAAGCTCCTTGGCGAGGGTCTCTCGATCGGCAACAACTAAGCTCATCTGAGACTAGAGATCCTCAAT
This sequence comes from Nicotiana knightiana, assembly GCA_005239525.1. NCBI lineage: Eukaryota > Viridiplantae > Streptophyta > Magnoliopsida > Solanales > Solanaceae > Nicotiana > Nicotiana knightiana. The sequence goes on from ML396956.1 coordinate 14,031, forward strand.
TTTTTGGGACCGTGTCTCAGCCTTCTCCCTCGTCGCTTGAAGTTGAGCCTCTGACAAGACCAATTTCACCAGGACAGTCTCCTTTTCCGAGGCCAAACGGTCCATCTTACCTTTCCACTCTTCAGCCTCGACCTTGATTACATTTATCTTGGCCCAGAGTTGGTCGATCCGATTAATCTTCTATTGGACCTGCGGTTTCGGACCGTTAGTCACCGTGTCTAGTTCATTGTCGCTAAATTCAAAGATTTTTACCTTTTCAACCAGGTCGACGTGTTCGAGTCGCGTCCAACTCAGCTCGAAGGCTCTTAGCCTCTCCTTCACGTTGCTCGCTTAGAAGTTTGTATGTGTCTCTCTTCTCAGCAAACATTTTGACTTCGGCCTCGAGTTGGTTCAACTCATTCCGATACCAAAGGAAGGTTTCATGGTGAATCACTGAGGCCTACAAATACGAGAAGAGATATTAAGATCGTCAAGAACTAAAGTTGAAAAATAAAAAGGATTGGTAACACCTTACCCGATTCAGCGCATGTTGTGCTTCGTTGAACAGGAATGTGGCATCCACCTCGTCCATTTAAGCCTAGTCTTCATCGGTTACAAGGCACCAGAGGTAGCTAGCTACCCCGACGGGGGCAAAAAGAACCCGGCCATCCTTTAGGACGATGACGACGATTGACCACTTCCAGCTAAGATCCGTACTCGGGGCCAGGAACCGATTGGCCAACCTCGGGCTCGAGTGCTGCCCGCCAACCTCCGAGGATGGACTTTTCCTCGGCACTTCTAAATCACCCAATCGGTTAAGTCCTCTAGGGCAGACGAGTCTACACCATCAAAGAAGTGACGAAGGGGATAGTCCACTCCATGGGCACCCTCTTTCGATCGCTCCTTCGTCGTTTGGGCTTCGTCGAACAATGAGTCCATGAACGAAGGTGATTCTGTAATGTCTATCACACCGGGCGGGGCGGAGCCGACATCTCTAGAGTTCTGGGCCCCCGCTGCAGCATCAGCCTCGCGAACTTAAGAGGGGTTAGCCTCCATCATTTCCTCCTAGGCCGCCTCCATTCTTCCGGGACTGATGGCTCTTGGGCCACTAAGAGTTCATCCTTCTCAGGTTCATCCTTGAGTCGGAGGAGTGAGTCTGAGTCAAGCACTCGGGAGCTGGAGGTTTCTTTTAACTGACGAACTAGCTTCCTTCTCGGTTTTTTTTCTCCGAGCTCGGGGAGCTCGGAGCCCTCCTCTTTTCCTTCTCTTCGGCCTGCCCTTGAGAAGGAGACTCAACAGGAAAGTCCTCGCCACCGACTGGAGGGATAAGCTCGATATCCTTTGGCAAGCCTTCAAAAATAAGTAAAGGAAATAAGGACTTGATGTTAAAAGAAGAAACCTAACACAACCTACTCGGGAAAGGAGTCTCACCATGGGAATGGGCCTCCCAACGGCCCTTCGAGAGTTTGCGCAACGAGCGCTCGAAGTAGGGCATCTGTGAAACGATTCCCTTGACCTACTCCTTGAGTCGAGGGAAAGCATTTGGGACCAGAGCGACGGCTGCACCATTACGAATACCAATAAGGAAAAAAGAAGTAAACATAAAATCAACATTCGAAGGAAAGTGCTACTTACGTTATGTATTCCACTTCTCAGGGAATGGACCGCATTCAGCTGGAATCAAGTCCGAAGTCCTCACTCAGACAAAAAGGCCTTGCAAGCCTCGATCCCGGTCCTCATTGATACTTGAGAACGGGGATTTATTGGCCCGGTGCACAAGCTTTATCAGCCCCCCTCGGAATATTCGGGGACTATACAAACAGAGTAGGTGATCCACAGTGAACCGGTAGAAGTCGATTTATTCACAAAAAATCGAAGGAGGATCAAAATCCTCCATAGTGAATGATGAACCTAATCGAGGCATACCTCGTATCTCTTGCAGAAATCTATAACGATCGGGTCCAATGGTCCCAATGTAAAAGGATAAGTGTAAACACTTAGGTATCCCTCGACATGGGTGGTAATGTCATCCTTAGGGTCGGGGACCATGTTCTTATCAGCCTAGTTGTAGTCTTTTCGGACCGTAGGGAGGACCTCCTTGTATTCGAGCAGATGTATCTCGAGCCCTCCTGACACCGACCCTGTACGGAGGAAGGATTTTCAACCTTGAAATCATCGTTGACCGAGAATCCCCCGAGGATGAACATTTTCAAGGGGGTTTAGGTACTAGTTCATCAACGGCCACGCTTGCAGCGGTCTCTTCGACCTCAGTGGCCAGCCGCGAAGTAGAAGGAACTTCTTTCTGGGGAACGTTTTTGGAAGTCTTTTCCATTCCTTTAGAAAGTAAAAATGAAGGAAATTATGGAAAAATATGAAGAAAGAAAGGAAGTTGAAGGATTAGACTTGTTTGCTTGAGAAGAAGACGGGTACAATTTTTTGCAAAGGACCTTGAGTAATGGGGCTAGAAGTGTTAAAGAGTATTGAAATAATTAGGGTACGAGGGTAGAAGGTTTGACGTAAAATGAAAATGAATAGGGGGTGGTATTTATTGGAGTTCATCGACCTTTCACGTCCAGGGAGGGTCGATCGGCGACTAACACGCATTTAATGCCATTATGACATGACTAACAAGACGTTTCGGGTGTTTTGTCATTTCTATTGCAATGTATCGAAGTAAGAATCGGGATCTCATGTCATTTTTCTTCATTTACTCTCTCATAAATGAGGGAACTATCTGTATACGGGTGAAACCGGTCTCATGGTTCACCCTGGTCTCCGACATCGAAGAACATTGTTAGGAAATCGAGCACGGCCAACGGAAGGCCGTAATATCCGTGACAACTGGATATCACGCAGGGATCTCGGCACGTATCAGTGAAGAACCGGCAATCAGTTAATCAGATGATATTTTACCTTTTGTTGAGTTCTATCTAGAGTAGGATTCCCTACTATATAAAAGGGGTATGATAATTCATTAAGAAGTTTTGTAACACGCATTCCAAAGCAATATACTATTATTTTTTCTGCTATTACTAAGGCTTTGAATCTATTTTATCTTTTTTTTAGCAAGTATACCACTAGGCAGGCTGCCTAGTGACTAATATATAAATAAAATCCCAAAATGGGTCCAAAGCTTACAAGATGTCCAAACCAAAATAGAAGTTGCATGAAGCTACTAGCTACTAAAAGGATAGAAAAGCTAAAATCTAAAGAACTAGCTATTACAAAATAATAAGCTAAGTGCTTCTTTCTTCTGTCAGTGTATGTGAAATCCAATTTCTAGTGGAAAATACCAAGCAGCACCTATCAAGCTCTCACCCGGCGCCAGGGTATACTATCCATAGGCTAAAATGAATTCCAAACATCTACACCACAGATTTGAAGCCAGCATAGTCTTCCAAATGTAGCTACTATATAATCTCCATATGCAGTGAACTGAGTTTGTCCAAGTATTAATCATATGCTCACTCATCTAGCTTAACCTGTAGAAGAGCCTGGCTTTAGGCAGGCTTTGCAAGGCAAAAGCCATGGTTGACCTGGCTTTAGGCACGCTTTGCAAGGCAAAAGTCAGGCTTGAGCTTGCTTTAGGCAGGCTTTGCAAGGCAAAAGTCAGGCTTGAGCTCGCTTTAGGCAGGCTTTGCAAGGCAAAAGTCAGGCGTGAGCTGGGTTTAGGCAGGCTTTGCAAGGCAAAAGCCAGGCATGAGCTGGCTTTAAGCATGCTTTGCAAGGCAAAAGCCGGGCTTCGTAACTGTGCCTTTTTTTTGTTCTTGTAAGCTCAGATCTTTCCATGCAAGAACCTTTAGTATAGACATCATTCTAATAATTTCTAAACCATCCTCATATTGATCATGAAAGCATGCTAATACCACTGAGAAATGATTCAACAATCTCCAGAAATACCACATGACAGGTTCAGCGTTTTCCTTAGTATTTGGCCATATCAGACTCAGGATAAATTGTACCATCCAACACCTGCTTATCGCATTGTTCATGTACACTATCAAAGCACTCCAATAATGAGAATGTTATTATACTAATACCACTGGAAAGTACCTTAATGACATATAGAATGAGACAAAGAAACATGCAGGTTTCTGCAGAGTCCAATTCTGTGAAGCCATCAGTCTGGGGTTCTTCTCTTTGCTATCCTAACCCTAAGGTTAGGTGTTTGATATTTGTCTAGATTGATCAGCCTCCTCCCTACACTAGGTAGTTCAGAGAACGAATGAAACTCAGATGTACCTGCAAAAGAAAAGACAAGGTTAGCTATAAAATCCGCCACTGAGTTTCCTTCTATGAACACATGTTGAAAGATCACATTGAAGTTGCCCTTCATCTTAATAATTTTCTTCACATCATTTTCAATTACCCATGGAGGATCCCATTCCCCTTTTATCACTTTCTTCATCACCAATGAATCAGTCTCCAATATGAGAAGGTGAAGATCATGCTCCACACAGTATTCCAATCCTTGAAGAATAGCCTTAGCTTCAGCCACCACATTAGTTGTCACCCTCAGGTCTACTCCCCTTGCATACACCACATCACCTTCATCATTCCTCACACAAAAGCCTAAGGAGCTAGGACCAGGATTTCCTTTTAAGGATCCATCAGTATTGCATTTGTACCAACCATGAAAAGAAAGTTGTCATGCTACTCTTGTAGTGATCAATATAGGTATATATCCTTCAAAATAGTGAATTATGTCTGGCCATAACAATGGAATATTAGGCATCCAATCATACCTCACCCTGGCCAGTTGATTCAATGTCCTATTGATCTCATGAATCACCCTAATTGTAGACACTAAACCCCTATGTTTACCTACATTTCTTCTCTTCCAAAGTTCCCAAGTGATGATAGTTGGTACTGCTTGAAACAAGGGCTTTAACTTTGGACAACATTGAGCATACCACCAATGCCTTATAACCTTCTTCAATTGAATCAATGGCACAGTAATTCCAGCAGCCCTCATGAACAAGTTCCATAATTTAGAGGAAGTATGACTTGTGACAAATATATGCTCAATAGATTCCTCTTGGGGCTACTGACAACACCAACACCTAGACATCATCATTTGCCCTTGCCTCCTCTACATGTCATCAGTGGCTATTTTCTGCCTCCACAATCTCCACAAGAAGAATGATATCTTGAATTGTAAGACTTTAATCCATATTAACTTGAATTCCTGATTAGGATCAGCCCTATGCCTTAATATTTGCCAAGCACTGCTAACACTGAACTTGCCTGAAGGAGTTAGCATCCAGTATGGCCTATCCCAGTATACCTCACTGCCTTCATAATGCACATTTAGCCTTATATGTTCTGCAATTTCCTCATTGAAAGTTTGATCTAGCAGCTGATCATCCCATGTTTCACCTTGCCACAATTCTGCCACATCCTGAAGATATTCATTGATTGGAAAGTCTTCAGGTAATACGTGATAAAGTGCACCCAATCCAGTCCAATTTTCATGCCAAATATTAGTTGTGCCACTCTTCAATTCCCATAGGATCTCATGTTCTACTTCTTCCCTAGCATTCAACATTTGTCTCCAAGCATGAGATCCCCTTCTAAACTGCATCAACGTTGGTATCTCCTTCTTGCAATACTTATTCCACATGAAATTAGACCACAAAGATTTTGTGGTCCTAAACCTCCACCATAGTTTAGCAAACAGTGCCCTCGACACATCATGTAAGGACCTAAAACCTAGGCCCCTTCCTCTTTAGGAAGGCAAAGATTTTGCCATAAAGCCCAATGTCTGCTTTCTCCCTTCTTCCTTTGTGCTCCAAAAGAACCTAGAAAAAATCTTATGAAGATGCTCCAGGACATTTTTTGGCGGATGAAGGACTGATAACATGTGGGCTGGCATACTTTGCAACACACTAGAAATGAGTGTTGCCTTTCCTCCAAATGACAACAACTTTCCTTTCCATGAGTGCAATTTATCCTTTACTTTCTTGATAAGATCCTCATAATATTCCTTCCACCTTCTAGGTAAAAAATAGGACACCCTAGATATGTGAAGGGGAATTTACCTCTTGCAAATCCTGTAATAGCTCCAACCGCCTGAAACAATCCATTAGCAATCATTGAATACATGTAGTATGAACTCTTACCTTTGTTGATCATATGGCCTGATATCTTCTCATAGTTCCCCAACACTGCCATAATCTTGCTCAAGGATGGAGGATGAGCATAAGCAAAGATTATAGTATCATCAGCATATGCCAAGTGGTTTAATGGATCAGACCACTTAGGCATTCCAAATCCCACAAATGACCTGTCTTCAAATAGCTTATTCAAAGACCTGGAAAGTACCTCAACTTACAAAATGAACAATGCTGGTGATGGGGAATCCCTTGCTTCACACCCCTTGTAGACTTAAAGAACCCTGAGGACTGTCCATTCACCAATAATGAGTACCAGTTATTTGACACCAAGTTCCACACCATGTTGATGAAGTGCTCAAAAAATACCATCTTCCTTAGTACATGCAATAAGTACTTCCATGAAACCCTATCATAGGCCTTAGCCATATCAAGCTTGATCACCACATTAGTTGGCTTTACCCTTAGCCTTATGTCAGTGACAATTTCTTGAGTCAATAAGATGTTCTCAAATATACTCCTACCCTTCACAAATTTCGATTGATTAGGAGATATTAGAGAAGGCAAAAAACTTTCCAATCTATCATGTAACACCCTAGACAAGACCTTGTTAATGAAGTTGCTCAAGCTAATAGGTCTTAAGTCAGACTAGGTCTCAACTCTAGGTTTCTTAGGCAGCAACACTAGATTGGTGTGAGTGATGGATTTAGGCAGTGCAGCTCCTCCATAGAAGTGTAGCACCATGTTGTGTATATCAGCACCAATAACATCCCAACATGTTTGATAAAACATGCCAGTGAATCCATCTGGACCACTAGCACTCTCCCCACTAAGCTCAAAAACTGTTGTCCTTACCTCTTCAATTGTTGGCAATCTGCTAAGTTCCGAATTCTGTTCCATAGTGACCATTAAAGGTACATTATTGATCAAGGAGAAGTCAGATGCATCACCTTCATTTGTGAACTATTTTTTATATAATTCCACTGTAGTTGTAGCCAATTGCTTCTGGTCTTCAATCCATACCCCACTTCCACTTTTGATCCTCTTCCGTTGCAATTTCTTTCTTTTGCCATTGACATGATTGTGAAAGAAACTTGTATTCCTATCTCCTTCAGCAAACCAAGTCATCCCAGCTTTTTGCTTCCAATACTGCTCCTCAATACTCAAGTATTTCTTCAATTCAGATTGAGCCATTTGAAGCACAATCATGTTCTCAATTGTAGGCTCTTCTTCAAACAGCATCTCTTTCACCCTAACAATGTCCTCCAAAATAGCCAACTGCTTGAAGATATTCCAAATGTTTCCCTACTCCATTTTGATAGTGCTGCTTTCACCCTCTTGAGCTTCTACTTGAACATCAAAAACGAATCCCCTATGAAATCAACTTCCCAATTCTGCCTCACCACATCCATAAATGTAGCATGCTTAGTCAAAAAGTTCAAGAACTTGAAAGGCTTGACAAAATTGGTGGTCTTCTCCCCACATGTCATTAATAATGGTGCATGATCTGATCCAGTTCTGATTAGATGTTCAACTTTAATAGTTGGCAACATGTTCTGAAATGGAAAATTCACAAAGATCCTATCCAATCTTTTGAATATACATGCAGCGTTGGATCTCCCATTCCACCATGTAAATGTACTTCCTTTATATACTTCCTCAAACAAACCACAAGAGTTTACACAAAATGCAAAATCCTTATATTCAGGAGGGTGTACTGGTAGTACTCCTATTCTCATCTTTATGCAATATCACATTGAAATCCCCTCCTACAAAACATGGCAATTTCATATCACTTGCTAAGTAATACAAGTGATCCCACAATTCCAACGTCTCAATTGCTGAACATTTTGCATAAACAAATGTCATCATCATGTGCTGCCCCAGGTCATGGTGAAACACTCTCGCAGTCACATGTTGCTCAGTATCCTCCACTAATTCCCATTCCACCACTGCATCAAAGAACAACCATATTTGCCCATTAATGTTTGCATAAACAGTCTCCATATTCAACATTCTTCTATATCTATCAATGAGTCTCTTCTTTTGAAAAGGATCCATCAATGCAACTACACAAAAACTATGCTCCCTATATTCATGTTGATCACCCTAGGAAAGGCCTGTTGTGTATTCACATACCTTATGTTCCATATTAATGTTTTGATCATCATCATTTAGATATAGAAGCTGCTCTCCTGGGCATTATTCTTGATGGTTGTGGTGACTCTTTATTCTGATTCTTCTTTGTTTTCTTACTTCCTTTAGCACTAGTTGTGGGTGATAAAACTCCTTCCCTAGTCACTTGTTTGAAGTTTTTTGCCATAGATTCATCATCTCCTTATCCTCCATTGGACTTTGTCTCATTAAGTCTTCATCAATTGGTGTCATATTGTGTGTAACTAAATCATGTAAATGCTGTAGAGGAGTCTTCAGTGGAACACTAACTTGCAGCGGCATAATTTGATCAATGCCATACTCTATAGGAACTTCCTATATTTCCCCAGATGCTCTTGGAATAATTGATCGCTCATCAGCCTTTTCCGTGCTATTCTCCATAGAAGCAACAACAACCTGCATCATTTTGAATTACTGCTCATAGACACTGCCTAGCCCAGGAATTACTGTAGTAGTCTATTAAGAAATGTCTATTCTATTGATATCACCACCCTTTCCATTGCATGTGTTTTGATCTGACCCCATTGTATCATCCCTAACCTTCACATTATCATCTTCATCAAGTTTGTTCTCTAATGCGTACACCGGAACACCATCTACAACCTCTCCAGTTTCACTAGGATAGGGTTTACTGTGGCTGTCTCATCAGGTGCACCTGGTGCCAGGCCTGGCGTCGCCATCCTAACGCTTGCGGGACCTGGTTTTAGCCTTGGCGTCACAGGACTAACGCCTGGTGAGCCTGGCTTTAGGCCTGGCGTCTCCAGCCTATCGCCAGGTTGAGTGTTGTCCTTCACCTTGTCTCCTTTTGTCTTTTTCTTGCCTTCTTGATCTTCCTCCACCTCTATTGCATCAGTCCACAAAACCTTTGTTGATTTTACCTCATCAAGGTCCTCAAGCTGCCCAGAATCTGCAAATATTTGAGATGGAATATCTTGGCATGATTGGTTTGTAGTCACATTGGACTGCCTTAACTCCTCTTTGCTAGTTCCAAACCTTCTATTAGCCCAGTCGATTGTGGATTCCTTATTAACCCTTTCATCAGTACTTTGATCACTATGAACACTAGAATTAACCTTAGCTAAGTTCCTATTATGCTGATCTTCCAACACTTTCTCAACTGCTTCCTTCTTCACACTCTTAAGTTCATGTCAATTACCTTCTCCAGGTGGTTTAATATTCGCATCTTTCCCAACCCTAACCCAGATGCCTTAGGATTAGGGCTTAACACTCCAGTATTGCCTTCCTTTTCCTTCTTCTGTCCCTTCTGGGATTGCTTTTCCCCATGTTCCTTCTTTTTACCATTGCTATGATCCTCACCTTTGCCTTCAGTAATTTGTAGAGTAGGTTGATGAACTTCCTCAACCTCTAGTGCATTAAACTTATTTTTGGTTGCTATATCCTCAAGTTTGGCATTCCCTTTACCCTTATCAGCTTCCTTTCCTTGTTTATTATCAACAATGTGACCCCAATTATCCCGTTGGTATTTGTTCTTCCTTGCTTGCATCCATTCCTGCTTGGCATGATTAGTAGCTGGCTTACCAACCACATTTCCACTTGCTAGCACCTTTGTTGAATTTGCAGCTGTACCAATTGCTTCAGTACTCACCACAATTGTCTTCTCCTTGCCTTGGTCCTCAACATCTTCATCAAATCTCTTGTGTAATTCAAGATGAATTACCCAGCATTCTGCCTCACTATGCCCTTGTTTTTTGCATGGCTTGCAATACTTTGGCATATAATCATACTTAATCCTAATCCATTTAAACTCTCCTGGCCTAGATTCATCAGCTGCTTCTACAACCTTAATACGATGAGGGAACTTACCTAACAAGTTAACATCCACCTTCACCTTAGCACAACTAGGTCTAGTCCCATTTTGAGTTGCTAGGTCTACATGTAGTGGATTACCAACTGCATGAGCTAATGAAAATTCACATTCCTTACCAAAGAAATTAGGAGGCAGTTCTGGAAAGCTAATCCAGGCTATGGCAATGGGAGTCTCTTCATCAGGTGTCCACCATGGATTCCATTTTGTACAATGCATCTGCCACATGTCTGACTGAACTTTTAAATAAAAGCTGGCTTTGAAAGAAGATGAACATAGTCCTCCAATAATGACAGCCTAATCAATACATGGCTATCTTCAGTTAAACTAACTGAACAATGGCTTTTAATCTCACATTGAATTGGAATTACTTTACGTAATTCACTAATAACAGGCTTCCCATACGAAAATTTTACAAGAACTGCAAGTTGAAGCCCTTATTGTACGATAGATTGCTTTACTTCTTGTTTCTTCCACTTCACAACTGGTTCTCCGTGAAGGAACTCAACTGGTTTCAATGGTAACGTATCTAGGGTTTGCATGGGGGCATTAATGGCAGTAGGTTTTAAGATTTTTGCATAATCTATGAGTTGAAGATTGTTGTTTGTGTTTGTAGATGATTGGGCGACAATGGGGAGGTTGGGGAGGCAGCTGGCTGGCTGGCTGCCGACCGTTGCTGCCATGGAGGGTGGCCGGTGAGTTTAAGGTTTAGGAGAGAGAAGAGAAGAGGCCAAAAGTGCTTTTTTCCCAAAGTATCAAATTACTGTGTGTATATAAAACTACTTATAAATTATCTGATTTTGAAGGTAAACAACTAAAATTCAAAGCCCAATTTTTGTTTGTTGAAGTTAGTGATAGCAAATTTACTCATAGATCCACCAGCGCATCCCAATGTATCAAGTATTGGACAAAAGCTTCCCAAGTTTTTCCCATGTCAAAAATGGGGTAATCAGCTATCATAAATTTAAAACAATTAGCTCAATCATCCTCGTCGGAATCGGGTCGTACAGATTGCTCAAATTTTGAATCCAATAAAGACCCAACTGAATCTTTCCATATATACAGAGTATATCCTCATATAGAATCAATAATCAATCTTATCAAATTGTACATCATCCGGGTACAGAGAATACAAAGGTTTATCGGCGGAAGCATTTCCATAGGAGCTGTTTTCAGGTGTTTTAAGTGTTCTGGTTTGAAGGCTATTTTAGTCCAAGTATACATTTAACTTACAAATTCGGGGACAAAATTTCCCGAGAAAGAAGGCAAGTCGTCAAAAGCCCAACCCAAAAAATTCTCAAATCTTCACCACCGCCACCCTCCTCCCCTCTCCACCGATTCCCTTCTCATTTCTTAGTCGCCGATCAGCAACCTCCATGAACCGCCACCATCGCCATAGCTTCTAACTTCATCAATGGCGTTGAGATCAACTGGACGCAAGGTCTCGTTTGACATTCTCTCAACTTCCATCCTAGACGACGATCACGATTACGATTCCTCCACCGCGACTCTCCTCCGATCCAGTTCCGATCCTCCTCCTCAGCTTCTGCCTGACGATGACGCCACAAGCCCTATCGGAAACCGCAAGAGGAAGAAGAAAAAGAAGAAGCACAAGAGAATCGCTGAGCATTCCACAATTTCTGAATATTCCGTCACGGACGAGCAGCTAGGCCGCTCATCCTCCGTCGGGGAATTTAACGGTTACTGTTACAGTGTTGCTCAGAGCAGCAGTGTTGTGGTATGTGAGGAACCTGTTACGCTGCCGAAGTCTGAGAGTAATTGTTCAGTGAGTTCAGTTTCTGGACTTCCGTTTGGGGAGTTGAGGCAAAGAAATGTTATGGTCAATGGAGTGACCGAAGAGAGTGTCGGATCACCACAGATTAGTGAGAGAGAAAGTGAGGGTGTTGTTAAGGAATTGGAATCAAGGTCAAATTCGAGAGTCGACGTGAATGTGAATATGAATGGGGTTGCAAGGAGGAGTTTGGAGAAGGAAGCGTCTTTAGATTGGAAGAAGTTGATGGCTGAAGATCCCAATCGTAAGCATGTACCTTTTTTGTTTTTCTTTAATGGTTTTCTAAATGTTTTTCATTTCCTGCCAATTTTCCAATATCACAATGTTTCCTAACTGTGTTCTGACTCCAATAGGAACATATTATGGCAATGGGAGGAACGCGTAGAGAAAAGATTGGTGATTAGTACTTGAATAGAGAAATTCTATTTATAGAGAGAAGCTTGTACGAGGCATCCTTAATCATCATATCTTTTCAAATGTTGAGAAACTACGTCATTGTACTTTAAACATGAAGTCAGCTAAATATAAGACAAATAAATTCACTTGGGGGAGGGAGGAGGGGTTGGGGTGGTTGCCTAGTAAGTCTTACTCGCTCTTACCTCCCTGCCTGTTTTAGTTTCTTTCTTTTTTGAGAATTCCAGCTAGCGTTCGGGCCCCGGATCCCTTGCTTTTGACTAAGGTCTTTATTTACCTTTTCTCATAACCCCTCCCCCCCAAAAAAGAAACTACAAATTAACAAACACTATTGGAATGGCGCGACAGCTATACCATAATAGATATAGTACTTCCGGAAACAGAGAGCAAGACTGACCTACCCAAGAGAGAGAATGCAAGAGTGACTCCCCCATCACTCAAGGCCGGAAGAAAATAGTTTTCTACGGCCTTATTTACCAAGCTCGGGACTAAAGGAGCATTTTAGGAATTTTTGAGGTATCACTTGTAATGTAATAAGGATGAAGTCTCATTCAGATAGTAATGTCCCTAGCTTTCAACCTATTTTAGATAGACGTGAATCCGGGATTTAAACCTTATGGGTTCAACTTCTAAATTTCTTAGCATTAAACTTATTATATTTTAAAGTTATGGGTTCATATGTAATATTTTTGCAATTTTAATGAATTTTTACATGTAAATTTTTACTTTGTGTCGAAAGTTATGGGTTCAATTGAACCCGTCGAGTGTGCACTACATCCGCCCCTGATTTTAGAGGCAGGGTTGGAACCCTGTATCTCTAAATTCAAATTTACTTCTAATTTATTTTAGTTGCAGAAGAAAACTTCACATGTATCCTTTCCTTTCTCTTACTTTAGTCGTGTGGTATTTTGTTAGAAACATTTCCGGTGGATAAGTCACCAATGAAGTGCTTCATGGAAGAGATGTATGCGGGTAATTCCTTAAGGAGTACAGTTGCCCGCGGGGATGAGAAAGAGCGACAAAGAGTTTATGATACCATATTTCGCTTACCATGGCGATGTGAGCTGGTATAATACTTTATTAAGACACTGCACTATGAAGCATTCTCAAATTATATTTTGAATACATTATTCTTTCATTGCCCTCAGTTTCCTGGTGTTCACTTCTTGACTTGCATCTTTTGTTCCTCTGTTATTTATCTGCCCTGGACTGTGATAGCACAAATAGTTTTTTTTTTTTTTTTTACTTCCCAATATTGTTCGGAACGAACTGCAGACTAGGAGGTCCACTACCTGTTCTTCGTAGTTCTTCTCGGATATAGTCTTTATCTCATAAACTATCGAGCTGGTTTTGCTGAATAGATGACAAAACTATTGCTTTTGCAGCTTATTAATGTTGGCTTTTTTGTCTGCTTTGATTCATTCCTGTCACTGCTAACTGTCATGCCAACGAGGATAATCATGATCTGCTGGAGGTTTCTGAATACAAGGTTGGCATTTCATGCTTCACTCTTCCTTTGTTCTTTGAACTTGAAATGATTTTTTGGGATCTCCACTCTCCAGTAGAGTTGTGTCTATCATACTGTCCTAAAATAATTCATCATACCCTTCTGACCTTACAGCAGATGGGGTGCAGATTTTTTTCTGTAATCTCAAATTAACCCTTTAATCAAACTGTTTATCTAAGATTTTGTCTAGAAGTAATATAAGATTTCTTACTACCCCAATCCATGTAGATTTTTTAGGTTTGATTTAATTTGTTATGAATTTCATAAGTATGCACAGATTAGGGATGTAATCTTGCATAGAATCTGTATTTTACCAACAAATAAACCATATGTAATCACTATATATCTCAAACCGAACTCGAGGGAATAGGTAGGTTTTTCTTTCATTACTCATTCTTTTCTTCTTAATGAATTATCTCTATCCATAGAGGCTGATAATTTTTGGTGGTCTTGAAACCTATGGGAACAGTGTATTTGTGCAATGAGCTTTTAATTACTGGTTTTTCATTGAATTTCTTTTGATGTGAAGTTGCAGCTGCCATATGGTATGCGTTGCTAAAATATCAACTTGAAGGAGATGAGGGATAGTTATTGGAGGGTGTATTGATATGAGATTTTTCCTTTTTTTGCGTTTTTTGGGAGTTTATTACTGATTGGCTATACCCTCATGTCTAGTGTTCTGTTCGGGTTTATTTGTGATTGGGTGTATCTTCATGCTAGAGATCGGATATTGCAACGATTCTAACATTATTTATTTAGTACCAGAAATGAGGTATGATTATCAATAAAATTTATACAAGACTTTATTACAAATTCTGCTGTGAAAAAATTCACGGTGTTTCAGCTTGCTTCCTTTGTTACTTCAGTCCCGGGAAAAGAAAATAATTTTAGGAGTTTAAGGGATTATGAGTAAAGACAATAAAAGGGAAATTAAAGTTTCTTTTTGTAGAAAATGGTGTTCAGTTGGTGCCCCAGAGGTGATATATTCCAAGACTGTTCTCCAGTTGCACTTGGAGAAGTTTCTGTTACTGCCAAGTAATAGTTCCCTGGTTAAGTGAATTTGCAGAGCGGAACTTACAGGAGGACTATCAGTTGAAACAAGGGTAATGCCCTTAAGTACCTAATAGGTTGAAAGTCTAGGGATATATTTTCTTCAAAGTTATTCTATTGTTTACCTTTGAAGTAGGAGACTTCCCAATCAAATTTAGTGGGAAGAAGAGAGACTGTCGTCTTGATTTTTTCTTAAGAACTTATAGTTTGTCCTTGCTTTTATTTTATTTTGTCTTGCCCCTGTTATTGTTGTTGGTTATGGTGACTCTAAATTCTAAAAGAATTGATTCACCCTCCCATCTGAAGCACGCCTTTACTTTATTTCCTTAGCTCCTTTCCTTTCTCGCCCCTTGATTTTGTTGTGTTAAAATAAATCTATTTAACTGCAGCTTATTTTTACAAAATAATCTGACCATGCTCATGGCAGGCAGTTCAAGAAACTTTCCGCAGTTGAGCTTTCTGATATTGGCTGTTGTGTTGCCCTGGCCAGTGGGGCGATTTTGTTGCAACAAACAGGTGCAGTAGGATTCTTTTATCCTCAACCCCCGTCTTAAATTTTTGCTACATACTAATTACCCCAGCCACACATCTGAGCTTAGACTTTTCAATTCGTGGTTTCTTGTTTGTTTAGTCTTACTCCTATTTGCAATTCGCTGTGGCAGATATTAGCCTAATCTATCACATGATTCGTGGTCAAGGGACAATCAAGCTTTATGTGGTTTACAATGTGTTGGAGGTGAGAAATTGACTTCTTTATTATAATTAAGGGCATGTGTTAAGATGCCACAAATTGGTTGTACTTTAGGTCTTCGTATCATGTTGAAGGTGGCTGGATTCTGATACAACATAACTAATTCCATAGAATGTAATTCATGTTTGTGCTTCAAAGTATAATAAATGAAATATGTCTCCATTCTCGTTGTTAAAGAATAGAGTAACTTCAAAGGAGAAGCACCTCTAGTCATATGTTCGGATATGTTTCAGCTATCCTTCATCAAGTATCCTTTCATTCCAATCTTGTACAAGATATTGGTTTATTACACGTCCATGTTGCTGTCCTAACATCATTCAATATGCAATATTTTTTGGTTAACTCCTTTTTTTGCAATTTATAGAAAATTTAAGGCTATTGTTGCCCTTCTCGGCAGGTTTTTGATAGACTATTCCAAAGCTTTAGTGGAGATGTGATGCAGACTCTTTTTAATACAGCAGAAGGGCTTGCAAATAGCTCATCGGAAAATATGCAATTGTGGATGAGAAGATTTATTATGGATGAAGTTGTAGCTGTGGCTTCATCAAATATCCTTTCCTTTCCCGTATTCTGGTCAATATGATAAATTTCCTCCCTAATATTGTCTGGTTCCTTGACTCCCCATACTTGTTCATTCTTTCATCTTGCTAGCTCAAGCCATCACTTTGTCAACCTGTATAGTTGCCCACAACAACGCATTATTTGCTTTGCTTGTATCAAACAATTTTGCGGAAATAAAGAGCAATGTATTCAAACGGTACAGCAAGGATAACGTTCACAATCTAGTGTATTATGGTGAGTTATCTTCTAGAAGTATTTACCTGAAATTTTGAAGGTTCTATTGCCATGATTAAAGAATTCTTTATGAATCTGCTGTTGGTAGCTAGTTTTTTCTTTATTATCTTGTGTGAAGTGATTCCATCTGCTGCATGTTTTCATTGGCAAGTTTGTAGTCCCTATAGGTTGCATCTCAATGCCAATCAGTCAATCAATTAATTTACTTTTTCATAAAAATATCACCCAGTCAATTTAGTCTCAATTTCAGATGAAGTTACAAATTTCAGCATCTATTCTAACATAATGGCATTATCAATATAATAAATAAAATTAAATATCACTAAAATGTAATTACAAGATAAGTTCAATTGCAAATTTGATGTTCAGTTTCATTTATAAAAAAAGAAGAAAAGATAACTCAATTTTCTATTAACTATGAAATAGAAATTTTCTGTAGATTAAATTTAATCTTTAAGTGCTTTAGTAATTTTATTAAGAGAGTAGAAGAGAAGCAAAAGCAAAAGCTCAAAAAGCAGGAGTGGCAAAGGAAGGTGATTTGCATATTAGAAGATTTATGGTCTGTAGAATAAAAAGAAGAGGTCTTCATAAAAAAAGAATAGAAAGAAGAGGTATGTCAAAAGATGCAGAGGAAGAGAAATAGAGCTAGTGAAAGGAGGCATTACATTGCAGAAAAAAAAGTACAACAAAAAAAGAGGCGTTACGAACTGAAGAATAAAAACGAATCTTTTGCTTACATTCTTACGTTTTTACCCATATTTGATATGTTGTGCGGACTCTCCAAAGCATCTTCCGTAACCGTGTCGATTCCTCTAAAAATGTACTATTTTGGAAGATCTGACACGCAACCATCGACATTTTCGGAGAGTCCGAGCAACATAGCATATTTGCATTAATTTCGAGAGATTGTAGTTTTTTGAGACTTCCTCTCTATGATTTTAGGTATACCTTCTCTTTTTCTAGCACATTCAACTGCCGTATTGACATTTATTGGATTCTACATTTAGTGGTCTACGTAGGATATAACCTTAACATTTTCTCTCATTTTTCTTTTATATGTGCTATTTGAACATCTGTTGGCTGTCATTATTTGTAATCTTGTCTAATCTTATATGACTGGGTATCAATCTTAACATCCGCCTTTCTAGGATTCTCATGGTTATATTTAATCTTAGAGACCTTACTTTTACTCCCCTTTCACATTGTTTGTTTCACTACCGTTCTAAAGGGCTTGTATTTCACTTTGTTAGGATTTCCTCTTAAATGTGAATTAAAATAAAACTTTAACTCACAAAATACAAACAAGGTGATTATTGTCGAGTCCTTTGTTGATCATTGTTTTCACTAACAGTGTGAGTGGTACATCCCAACATTTAGATAAATGGTCTTATCAGATCTGCCCTGTTATATGCACAGAAAAGTGCTCCTTGTACTCACGTGTGTTGGGTCTCCCACATCGGCTAAGGGATGGAGGACTTGGTCTCCTTATATGGCTTGGGCAATCTTCACCTCATGAGCTAGCTTTTGGGGTTGAGTTAGACCCAATGTCCATATCTTATCATGGTATTAGAGCCATTCTTGAGTCAGCCTTACCGATGGTGGGTCGGAGTTCAACTGAGTTTAGGCAAATCCCGGTTAGGCGGGGCAAACCTCAGTGCTGAGTCTAGGCAAATCCCATGCGGTGGGGAAAACCTCAACGAGGACGGTTAGTCCATAAGAGGGGGTGTATGTAACATCCCAGGCTTTAGACAGAGTCCCACATCGGCAAAACACAAGAGGGATGTTGGGTATATAAGTTAACAAGCCTTAGACCTTAGTGACGCGTTTTAAACCCGTGAGGGTCTAGGCCCAGAGCGGACAATATCACTAGTGGGCTGGACTGTTGCAGATGGTATCAGAGCCGGACCCATCCCAATTCTTTGTTTCCCCGATGTTGGGCCCCCATATTATATTGTCCACGCTCCAGTTGCAGGACTGGGCGTGAGGGGGGAGGGTGTTGAGTATCCCACATTTGCTAAGGGATGGGAGACTTGGTCTCCTTATATGGCTTGGGCAATCCTCACCTCATGAGCTAGCTTTTGGGGTTGAGTTAGGCCCAATGTCCATATCTTGTCAAGGTGCAAATTCAAATATATTTTCTTTTTGAGAAAGGTAACAGTTTGTATATTAATATAACGACTTCACTGAAATTGTGAAGTCATCCATAATTACAGTGTGGGTGTCCGTACAAAACTAAACAAAAGAGACACTGTTCACCCTTGATCTTCTTACAATGAGTCTAGGGCATCTAAGATGGATTTGTGATCCTCTAAAATTTTTCCTTTACACCAAAAATAAAAAAGAGCTACACATTTCATCTTTATCCTCTGAATGTTGTTGAACTTATCTTCAAAGCATCTTTGGTTTCTCTCTTCCCATACTGTCCACCAAATACAAGCTGGGACAATTCTCCATCTCTTTGTCTCTCGAAAGTGCTCCCTCTTTATTCCAGCTAGATAGAATATCAAGGATTCTTCTCGGCATTGCCCATGGGATTCCCCTTAGACTAATGAAAATCTTCCATACCTGAATAGTGAATTTGCAATACAAAAAAAGATGGTTGATTGTCTCTGCTTGATCCCCACATAAGTAACACCTAGAACACAATTGGAATCCTCTTTTTGTTAGATTGTCTTGTGTTAGGACTGCATCTTTTGCCAATAATCATGTGAAGCAAGCGACCTTGTATGAAATTTTAACTTTCCATATCATCTTCCATGGCCAACATCCTATTTGGTTGTTAGAGATGTTGTATTCTTTGTACGCACTCCTGACTGAGAACTTTCCCTGCCTATTCTCTTTCCACATGATAAGATCTTGGCTTGCATTGGTCCATTTCAGCTGCTCCAAGACCCTATAGAACTCAATGAGTCTGTCAATCTCCCAATCGTTTAACAGTCTCCTGAAGGTGAGGTTCCATCCCTGAGTTGACCAAACCTCTGCTAGAACTGCTTGTTATTGTTGACTCAGATCATGAATGTCAGGAAAGAGACTCTTCAGAGTTCCTTCTCCCAGCCAGTTATCATTCCACAGAGATACTTTACTCCCACTTCCTACCTTGAACTTTGCCTTGTTAATCACTTTTGGCCAAAGGTTTCTAATTGATCTCCATAAGCTGACCCCATATGGACTGTTCACTGGCTTGGTTGTCCAGTTACCTTCTCTTCCATACTTCTCCCTAATGACCTCTATCCACAATGTTTGGTCTTCTGCTGCCAGTTTCCATAGCCATTTCATCGTTAGACATTGGTTCTGTACTTTCAGATTTTTAATTCCTAGGCCCCCTGCCCTTTTGCTGGTAGTGAGATCATTCCATTTCACCAGACGAAACTTCCTTTTCTCATTGTTGCCTTCCCACAAGAAGTTCCTTCTCATAGCATCAATTCTCTTTACTATATGTACTGGGGCTGGGAATAAAGACATCATGTATGTAGGCATGACATCAAGCACTGAGTTGATAAGAGTCAATCTTCCCCCCATGGACAGGTATTGATTTTTCTAATTTGCTAGTTTCTTTTCACATTTTTCCAGCACATTATTCCATATGCTTTTTGACTTACTTTTTGCACCCAAAGGCATCCCCAAATATATAGTTGGTAGCTCCCCCACTTTCCCACCCAGAAACCTCATTAACTACCTCATTAACTGGGTAGATGTAACTTTTCTGACAGTTAATGTGTAGCCCAGATATAGCTTCAAATAGGATGAAAATCACCCTCAGAATCTTTACCTGTTCTTTTTCGGCTCCACAAAACACTAAGGTATCGTCAGCGTACTGCAGGTGTGATATCCTCATATTGCTATAAGCTCTGCTGCTCACTTTAAAGCCCCTAATCCATTCATTTGTTTGAGCTACCTTTACCAGGTCATTGAGTCCTTCCATGACTATAATGAACAGAAAAGGAGAAAGAGGACCCCCCTGTCTTAGCCCCCTCTGAGATTGGAAGAAGCCAGCTGGGGTCCCATTGATCAGGATTGAGAAGCTTCCTGTTGAGATACAGTATCTTATCCAGCCAATCCACCTACTTCCAAAGCCCATCCTCCCTAGAGTCAAATATATTACTTCTAACAAAAATGTATCAAGTAGAAATGGTAGCAGAACCTACTTTACTAGAAATGGTAGCAGTACCTATTTTGCCACTATTCTCAGATGGTGCCCAGTAATTGTTAGTTTCAGTTTATGCTTAACTAATCGCACATCTTTTCCGACCTTCTCTTTCTCTAACTTGTGCCACATAAAAAAGGATTTCCTCTTCCCTTGACATAGTGCTCTTGGCACCTCAGGAGAAGGAAGCTCAGGGCCAATTTTAGGATTGTCTGTCTGATGGATTTGAATTTTATTGATGGTTGTGGTTTTTCTTTTTCATCTGTTCCTCCTGTTTTTACTAGTTTCCACGTTCACCCATCCATATATTAGTTGCTGACTAGTGACTCTTTATTTGTTGTTTTACTTATCATTTCGTTTAAGCTTGATGGTGTTTGGAAATGCCCAATCCTATGGTACTGATTATATTTTCACATTTGTGCTTGATTACAAAGTTTCTGTGCATTTGAACTTTAATTCCATTGGCTGTTGGCAGATTCAGTGGAGCGGTTCCATATTTCGGCATTTCTCTTATTTGTGTTAGCTCAAAACCTTCTGGAGGCAGATGGACCTTGGTTTGAAAGTTTTCTTTGTGTAAGGCCTGCTGCTGATGCTGCTTTTGCAATGAAGTGATCAACTTACTGAATTGTTTTTGAACTGGCTCATATAAAGAAATTTTCTTTTTGAATCCTGCAGAATGCATTTGTCGTCTACGTAAGTGAGATGACAATTGATATCATCAAGCATTCATTCATCGCAAAATTTAACAATATCAAGCCGATTGCCTTTTCAGAGTTTCTTGAAGATCTCTGTAAGCAGGTATTTTTATTTCATGGGCTGCTGTTTGACTTTGCTTGTAAAGTCAAGCTCTTTTAGATGGTGGATTTCTCTGATAAGCTCGAATAATTTGTAGTTTTATACTGCTATATTGCTATCACACTCTTCATCCTACTAAGCCGTTGTGGCATCTTGTACTTTTTTCTTTCTGAAGATTCTGTTTCTCACATTACTCTAATTCTGACTTTTAACAGACACTGAATATTCAAACGGACAATATGAAGAATAACCTCACTTTCGTCCCTTTGGCACCTGCTTGTGTGGTAAGTTTTTTCTGATTTGTCTAAAGTCGCCATCTTCTAACATAATAATTTCTGAATAAAATCAGTCTCTTTATTTCAAAATAATATACTTGGTGGATATGGAACATAGGGGAAGCAGGATCTATTCCCTTGGACTTGTGGGTTTTCTTCCTTTACACAGCTTAAAATGCTCATTTATTCCTTACCGAGCAACCTCTTTTGCATGTCAGGTAATCCGGGTGCTCCGCCCTGTGTTTGCTGCTCATCTTCCCTATAATCCACTTCCTTGGAGGCTCTTTTGGATTTTTCTTTTGTCTGCAATGACATTTGTCATGCTTGCAAGCCTTAAAGTAATGATTAGTATTGGCCTAAAAAAACATGCGAGGTGGTATATAAACAGATGCCAGAGGAGAAAACTTCATAGCGACTAAGATACTAAATCTTGATGAAGCTGCATACTTTGCTCAGATATACAGAACTCCTGTTTATGAGAAGAGAAAAGAGGGACGGCCAGAGGGCGGGGTTGGTGGGTGGGGAGGCTTGGGTGACCCGGTTGGAAATTTGCACCGTTGCTCTCATTCTGTTCAATCGTGCAGCGGGATGCATTCTTGTGGGAAGTATTTATGCCAATTGATCAAATGACCTGTACTTCCATTTTTCATAGGGAGAAGGTCCATATAAAAAGAAAGTCATATTGATAACGTATTTCAGTCCATAATATTGATAATGTATTTCATGTGCAATATATTTTAGACCATTTGTCTATAGTTGGCTATTTCAGAACCTATCAAAAGGAGAAAAGGCTATTTCAGAAGGTATTTTCCGAGTAAATGTTGTCTAGAATTCTCTTGACTTCCTTGGTCGATTCAGAAAAAGCCTATGCTACACAAAGGTAAACTATCTTTTTTAGTTAATCTGGAGTCTTTCTTACAATGCGACTTAATTACCTTTTGTTTTTAATGGTTTAGTTGAGCAAAGTTCAAGGCATTTGACATTCCAAAAACCTCCTCTTTTATCATTTTTGACTTGCATAACTTCATTTTTTGTGATAGAAATTTGCCTCCTTTTTTTAAACCCAAATTGAAAAGCAAGCTAGCAACGCCTGAAATCAACAAACTGATTAATTTTGAAAATAGTTACTAATTCAATTTTATTAAGCTGAAAGAAATAAAGTTTATCAATTGTTTCCTTATTTCCTCCATTCTGGTAAAATGCAAAAAAATGAATTAAAATTTAAATTTATAATCATAAATATTATATCAAACAGTCTTAATAACTGCGCAGGAAGTTTGTAAGATGTAACGTCAGAAAAAAAAAAAAAGGAAGAAGGAAGAGGTCATGTATACTTTGAATACCACATGAAATGTCTCTTTTGTTTGCTGGAGTGAAAAATTCCAATAATCACACATATATATATATATAAAGCTATGCATAAATAAGGTGATGTAGCACCTCTATATGACAAATATTCCTATTTATCTTTTTTCTTGTTTTTTTGCTTTTTTTTTTTTTTTTGGTTTATTTCTCTCCTTCACTCCTATAATAAACCTGCTAACGTAAAGGAATTTTTACATTTATATACACTATTTGAAACTTTATTACCCTCTCTACTCAAGTTTCAATTTAATTACATCCTATATGTTTACCGTGAAAATGATAATTATAATTAAATTTGATTTTGTGGTTCTAAAAATATCTGATTTATTTTAATACTAGTTGTTAGGCAATAGATACTAAATATGAGTAAAGAAAGTGTGATAATAACAAAGGAAAGTAAAGGTATGCAGACCGAGCTATTGAGAGACAGGGTCTCGAGCTGGCCAAAACAGGGCCTCGAGCTCGAGTGCTTGACAGAGGGCGGTCAATGAAGATATAACAATATTGAGGGCTTTGAAGGTAGCCTTTTATGATTAATGATAAGTAATAAACGAAGAACAATTAATGAACACAATAAATGGAAAGCAATAAATCAGCGGAACGATTGCAGAGTATGTTTAAGTTAGAGAGCAGAAAATGTTCTTGTTCTTGTATCGAATATCATATATCTTACAAAATGACAAGTGTCCCCTTTATATAAGAGGGGGAATCCCAACATAGTACATGCGTAATTATTACAAAGAAATGCAGCTGGTACAACTATTTAATGTCACGGTACGGACTTGTACTATTCTTGCAGACTTGGTCAGCTTTAACCACGTGCCTTTTGAGAATTTTCCCGTTTTTCCATGATGGTCATCGATTTATACCCTGCCTCGAGGTGTATCGATCCCTCGAAATACTTCCTCGAGGAATGCACCTCGGGGTTGAACTTCAGATTCTGCTCTAATACAATCGAGGTCGAGGCTCGGAATGTTGTAGAAGCCTCAAAATCGGCCTTCCCTGATTTTACCATATACAGATAGTCCCCGCGTTTCTTGAAATGAAAAGACAAGAAATGATTTGAATTCACCAACTTTTCAATGCCTCCATCATTATGTCAGTCATGTCATGTAAGCGGCTGATGTGACATGAGAGATACCCAAAAGCCACATTCCCACAGTTCTTGAAAAGACTTGAATTGATTACGACGGTTGGCTATCTTTTGGCATTTCCCAACGGGCATGGTTGGCCCCTACAAGTACTCCTTCTTCTGTCCCTTATCTTTCATTACTCCTTCTAACCTTTAAAAAAATCTCTCATTACTTCTTTCTTGTATCCTTTTCTCAATCAGCTTTCTCTCGTTTCCTTTGAAATCTTTCAGCAAGAATGACAAAGGCCTCCAAAACTATTTCCCGAGATGATAAAGCTTCCTCATATTCACGTTCCTCTAAGGGTAAGGCAATGGTACCCCTAAGTTTTGAGGAATGCATCCCCGGACCCTGCGAAGCAACCTCTGATTTTAAGGTCGACAAACCTTCTTCGAAGCCGGGACGGTGTGAACCCATGTCCCGGTATATTAGCCTAATAACAAACATCGAGAAGGTGAAGGCTGACTGCCGTTGGGGAGAAGCGGTGCAAGTGGAGATTCCCTCTCGGGAGGAAGACATAACAACCCATAAAGCCGGCTTCCTTAGTGTATACACCTATCCATTTACCCTGGGACCGGTAGAGCCGTCCTCGTCGTCGATAGACCCCGTGATTCTTGATTTCTGCAGGCGATATCAAGTGACGCTCGACCAGATTCATCCATCATTTTGGCGTACTGTTTTCATGATTAGGCATTTTGCAAATATGGTCGAGGGGATTCCTTTTACCCTCGACCACTTGATTAGAATGTACAGTCCCCGACAAAAGTGGTCTGATTAAGCTTCAACGTCATTCCACGAAGGTTTTCTTTGCTTGTACCAATAAAGACAAGGACAGATGGTGGATGCGCCTCTTTGTTTGAGTTAGGACCTCGGATCTGATTCCAGTCGAAAGGATGCCATTCCCTGAGGAATGGAATATGAACCGTAAGTTAATACTTTAATTGAGCTCTTTTCACTTTCCTTCGTACCAACTTCCCCTTGAACTAACTCCCTTTGATGATGAGCTGTTTCGTGGTACCCCGATGCGGTTAAGGATCTCTCGGGCTGGGTTTGCCAGCTCGATTCGACCTGCCAGTATGCTGAGCGCGTATGGAGCGACTTGGCCAGGGGCCGATGGGAAGATAAAAATCATGGTGGGGCCTTCCCTCTTGCAATACCTGAGTTCTTTAAAAGAGATATCCCCTGTAGGAGGTTTTCATCGGAGGCAGATGAGCTCAGGGCTCTTTTTGCCAAAAAGGAGGAAGAAATTCTTGACCTCTGAGCTCGTTTAGAAATGGTATCTCGGGAACATAGCGATCTTTATGAGCAGGTAACATAGTCTTCGTATGTTTTGTTTTTGTTCTTGCCCGATCTCAACACTTAACACTTTCGGGATGATCTTTGCAGCTTAAGGAGAAAGATGCCCTGATGCGGGAAGGGTTCAGAGCCAGGGATGCTGAGATCCTTGGACTTAAGCAGTGTGTGAACGAGATAGCCTCTGAGAGAGATACCCCTCCAAGGGAAGTTATCCTTGATTGAGAATCGTCTTCTGGATGCAAGGGCGGAGAGTAGTAAGTATAAGGACCTCTATGCTGAATCGGTCACCGCGCTATCTTCAATTAAGGCTGAAGTCGATGCTCTCATATCCTCGTACAAAGATGCTGCTGCTGCTGCAAATGCCCAGGCTAGGAAAGCATCTGAGGAGGCCGAGCTTGATCTTGCCCGAGCCCTGGAGCATGTTCGATTAAGATCTCGGAGGCAGGCTCTCGAAGATATACATGTAGGGGTCCTCGATTTTTCTGCTGAGATCGAGAGGGTGAAGACCCTAGAAGAGGAATCGACGGACCTGCTTGCTTCCGAAGATGATTCGAGCAGTGGCTCAGAAGGTGATGAAGATGAAGGCGAAGTCCCCGATGGGGAAGAGGCCGTTGAAGACCTGGGGGCTGAGGGCCAAGCAGCTGAAGGCATAACCTCCGAGGGAGCCGTTGAAGGCACACCCCGGCGGTAGCTTAGTTTTTCATTTGTTCTTTTTCCCTGTGTAAGGGCTCCGACTTTGAGCTTTGTAAATATGCTTTGTAAACCTTTATCATATATAAAAGGCTTTTCGTTACTCCTTGTTTCTTCCTTGTTTCTTGCAATAGACTTTGATGCTTGTTGATGATTAGTCCGATATGTTAGACTTTAAGGTGAGAAACCCTTAGGTTTATAAATTGTCCTTGAGACTTTTTAGGTTGGCCCATAGGCTCTTACGCATTGGCCCTTAGGCGCTTTAGGCTGGCCCGTAGGCTCTTGGCCCTTAGGCACTTTTTTAGTTAACCATTTAGGGATCAGTCTTCGAGTCGGGTTTCGACTTGAGCTCATCGACCCTTAGGTTTTTTAAATCGACCCTGAGGCTCTTTAGGCTGGAGCTTAGGCTCTTATGCATTGGCCCTTAGGCATTTTAAGCTGGCTCTTAGGCTCTTACGCATTGGGTCAGTATGACCTTTAATATGGCTATAGTTTTCCCTCGTTAAAGACTTTTTGAAGTTTTTGTGTTCGTTCGACTCTTCGATGGCTCGAAAGAACCTCGATTATGAGCCTTTATGTGACAATAAATGAGCACCTCGGGAGGTTTCGCTCGAAGGCTGATTGTTTCGAAGCCTTTTCATTATTTGGAGCTGATATGATCGAAGCTCTTTTTCTTATGCCGAGGGTAGCCTGATTAATCGGTTCTTTTCGAAGTGTTTGAAGTCCTATGATTTTATGGCGACGATCGGACGTCTCCGAGTCGCGTTAGTTTGGCCGGAGCCTTATGACCGTAATTGTTATGTTTGGCCGTAGCCTTATGACCGTAATCTTTGTGTTTGGCCGTAGCCTTTCAGTTCCCGAGTGAGATAGCCTCTGCGTCTATATAGAGGGTATGCCTTTTTAGGGGTCTTACAAGTTCGAATATATAGCCTTGACTTTGATATCGGGATTATGCCCTTTTAAGGTCTTACAACTTTGTACATGCCTTACTTAAGGTTTTACAGGTTTGTACATGCCTTGCTTGAGGTCTTACGGGTTTTATATTGCCTGGTTGAGGGGTTATGAGCTTGAAGTTGCCGTCCCTGAGGTCTTATGGCTTCGAGTCTTTGTGAAAATAGCAAACTTTTTGATGTTGCCTTATTGAGGTCTTATAAACTTGATTTTGCCTCATGGAGGTCTTACATTGTTGATATTGCCTCATGGAGGGCTTACATTGGTGCCTCATGGAGAGCTTATGAATTTGAACATGCCTCGTTGAGGTCTTACATATTTGACGTTGCCTCGTTGAGGGCTTACAAGTTTGAGCATGCCTCATTGAGGTCTTATAAACTTGATGTTGCCTCATGGAGGTCTTACGTTGTTGATATTGCCTCTTGGAGGGCTTACATTGGTGTCTTATGGAGGGCTTATCTTTTTGAGCATGCCAAATCGAGGTCTTACAGATTTGACATTGCCTAATTGAGGGCTTAAGAGCTCGAAATTGCCTGATTGAGGTCTTACGTCTTCGAGTTTTGATAGCTCGATGAGCCAACTGTCGAGGACAGTCCCCGAGTTGGGATTATGCCTTTTTGAAGGTCTTACAAATTTGATATTTCTTCATTAAGGGCTTATAAATTTGAACATGCCTTGTTAAGGTCTTACAAATCTGATATTGCCTCATTGAGGGCTTATAAATTTTAACATACCTTGTTAAGGTCTTACAGATTTGATATTGCCTCGTTGAGGACTTGTATTTCGATGTTCATATGGCTTATACAGTCCCCGAGTGTTCGAGCGCCTTCGGCCCTAGAGCCGTTTCTTGTGAGAATAGTGAATTTCTTTGGAGCATGAAGTATTTTGTCGATAAAAGATTCTCCTTTGATTACTTGGTACAAGTATACATGTTTTCGCCATCGAGGTTTTGATTATTCTATGCGGACACGGTTCATTCGACCGTTTGGTC
Organism: Nicotiana knightiana; assembly: GCA_005239525.1. Lineage (NCBI taxonomy): Eukaryota > Viridiplantae > Streptophyta > Magnoliopsida > Solanales > Solanaceae > Nicotiana > Nicotiana knightiana. Next base: position 42,069 of record ML396956.1, read on the forward strand.
CGATACATCATTCTTTTGTCGAGACCCTTTTCAACATATTTTGATTTCTTCGAGGAGGTGATCTTCCGTGGGGATGCCCCCCAGTATTTGAGGTTGATTGAAGAGAAGCCTTGAATACTTGTTGAGTTCTCCTTAGGTAGCATATAGATATTGCCTCGTTAAAAACCTTGTCGGTAAAACCCTAGTGGGATAAAACCCGATCGAAGGAAAAAAGTACAACGCATGTTTTAAAACCCAAGGTCTTCAAGTCGAAGGGTGTTGCAGTGTCTTCCATCGAACACCTGTAAAAAATTAGTGTGAAGCATAAAATGAAAAGGAAGAAGGTTATACCTTAGAAATAATAGCGTTTGACCATTGATATGTTCCAATTGTTTGGAAGTTGCTCGCCTCCCATGGTGCTGAGTTTGTAGGACCCTTTGCCAATTACTCCGAGGATGCGGTACGGTCCTTCCCAGCTCGGGCCTAGATTCCTTTCATTAGGGTTTCGAGTGTTTAGGGTGACCTTTCTTAGGACTAAGTCCCCGACTCTGAAATGTCGGAGGTTTGTTCTCCTGTTATAGTATCTTTCGATTCTTTGTTTTTGGGCGGCCATCCGGACCAGTGAAGCTTCTCTCTTTTTATCTGATAGTTCAAGGGCTGTAGTCATGGACTCATTGTTTGAGTCCTCGGTGGCATGTTGGAATCTGGCGCTTGGCTCTCCAACCTCGACTGATATTAACTCCTCGGACCTGTATACCAAAGAGAACGACGTCTCTCCTGTGCTCGATTTAGAAGTTGTCCAATATGCCCATAGCACCTCGGGAAACATTTCTCTCCATTTTTCTTTTGAATTTTCTAACTTCTTTTTCAAGTTTTGAATGATGGTCTTGTTTGTGGACTTGGCCTGACCATTTGCACATGGGTGGTAAGGTGTTGATAGGATCCTTTTGATTTTGTGATCCTCGAGAAACTTTGTTACTTTGCCTCTGATGAACTGCTTCCCGTTATCACACATTATCTTGGAGGGGATCCCGAATCGGCACCTGATGTGATCCCAGATGAATCCGATGACTTCTTTTTCTCTTATCTTCTCGTAGGCCTGTGCTTCCACCCATTTTGAGAAGTCGCTAGTCATAAATAGAATAAATCTAGCTTTACCTGGCGCCGTTGGTAGGGGACCGACGATGTCCATTCCCCATTTCATGAACGGCCATGGTGATAAGAATGAATGTAGCTGTTCACCGGGTTGGTGGATCATTGGTGAAAATCTTTGACACTTGTCACATTTTCGGACGAATTCTTTGGTGTCCCTTTCCATGTTGTCCCAATAGTAACCTGCTCTGATCACCTTTCGAATTAAGGAATCGGCACCAGAGTGATTTCCGAAGGTGCCCTCATGGATTTCTCGGAGCACGTAATCAGTGTCTCCTGGTCCCAAGCATACTGCTAGGGGCCCATCGAAGGTTCTTCTGTATAGAGTTCCATTCTCGTCGAGTGAAAATCGAGCTGCTTTGGTCTGAAAGGCCATTGATTCTTTTGGGTCCGTGGGTAGCTTCCCACTTTCCAAATAATCGATGTACTTATTTCTCCAATCCCATGTCAGGCTGGTGGAGTTGATTTCGGCACCTTTAATCACCGATTTAGATAGCTGAACAACAACCCTGAGGAGTATGTCATCTTCCTCAACGGATGATCCCAGGTTTGCGAGTGCATCGGCCTCGCTATTTTGCTCTCGAGGTATGTGGACCAGAGTCCATTCTTTGAAACGATGCAAAGTGACTTGAAGTTTGTCTAAGTATCGTTGCATCATGTCTTCTCGAACCTCGAAGCTCCCATTTGCCTGATTTACTACCAGAAGGGAATCACATTTTGCTTTGATGACTTCCGATCCTAGGCCTTTGGCCAATTCGAGACCTGCAATCATAGCCTCATACTCGGCTTCGTTGTTAGTCAACTTTGCAGTTTTTATAGATTGTCTTATCATGCCACCCGTAGGTGGCTTCAGAACTATGCCGAGCCCGGATCCTTTCACGTTCGAGGCACCGATGGTGAATAAGGTCCATACCCCTGATGATGTGCCCGTTTTTAGTAGACGTTCTTTTTCTATTTCTTTCTTTGTGTGCCCTTTATCTTAAAGTTTTGTTACAATTTTTATTCGAAAGAAAGAGAAAAACTATCAACCTTATGAAACAAAAGTGTCCACAATTCTTAAGAAACCGAATACTAAGAAAAATCTTAGAGGAATGAAAAAAGTGAACACTGACTCATGTTTACATCCCCATAATTTCACATTACAATTTTTCATTATGTATACGTGTAATACCGAGTCTATGAGAGGCCTTGTCTTCCGATGAAGCAAACGAAGCAAGAGACATAATAATAGGGAACCAAAATTGAGGCCAGGAGCCCCTCGAGCCGGGGTTCGGGCAAAGCGTCCTGCCTCGGGAGTATCGGGGCCATGACCCCGAGTTCGGTTTGAATCCCAATGGCCTCGGAGAACACGACTAGGTAACCGAGCATGACCAACAAAAGGTCGTGATATTCGTGACCAGTCGGATATCACGGCGTGGATCTCGGCACGTATCGGCACAGAACCAGTGATTGGTAAAAGAGAAGATTTTACCTTTCATAAAATTGTACTTAGGGTAAAACTCCCCTACTACATAAGGGGGGGGGGTCTGATTATTCACTATGGACACTGTAACACGCATATCAAGGCAATATACTATTATTTTCTCTGTTATTCAAAGTTCTAGTTCTTGTTCATCAGTGCTTGGTCATTGTGAGTCCGGGATCGAGGGCGAATATTTTATTAAGGCTGTTGCTAAGTCTGAAATCACCCTCCTCAAGTGGTTTAAAAATTTATTACCTCCTTTATCCGTTTAATCTTACGCAATTTATCGTTTGTATCAAATTAATCCATGTATTCGTAAAACCACAAACAAATTTAATTGTTATCCATTTTTTAAAGTAAACAGTTTGGCGCCCACCATTGGGCTAAGAATAATAGTGGCAATTTGGTATGAATTTCCATAACACACTCTGTTTTTCACTTGTTCTTTGACGTCTTTGATTTCAGGTCAAGGCATAAAATGTCAAACTCCCAATCGCCCCTTTGAACATGGATGGTGAGTCTGGACACCATGGCGAGAACAACAATGTGGCACCCAGTAACGAGGTTCCCCCTATCGACCCCAATGGAGTTCCGATCGCGGACTCGATCGACGCTAACTCACATGTGGCCATCAATGAAAACTTGCCTACCGATCTTAAGAACAAAATCCGTGGGGGAGTCTAATCGGTAACCCAAAATACACACGACGGTGAAGGTGATATGATCAACTTGCGAGTAATCTTCGGAATGTTGCAGGCTCAACAAGCAGCGATAGCCCAGTTGCAGAACTAGAGCCGCGCCCCCAGCAGAGTTGAGCCTAAACCATCCGGGAAAATGCTCACAAGAAATAACCAATCATAGAAAGGCTAAGTGAAGCTGAACCTGGGACCAACCTCGAGATTTTAAAGATGCTTGAGGAATTGAAAAAACGGGTGGAATCGGGAGAAAAGAAGATCGAAGCCAATGACAAAAAAAGTAGAAACCTACAATTGCAGGGTCGACCAAATCCCAGGAGCACCATCGATATTGAAGGACCTGGATCCAAGAAGTTTGTTCAAAAACCTTTCCTCTGAGCGCAGCTCCGAAGCCGATCTCGAAGAAGTTTTGCATGCCCGAAATTCCTAAGTACAACGGAACAACTGCCCCAAATGAACATGTGACCTCCTACATGTGCGCCATCAAGGGGAACGACTTGGAAGATGATGAGATCTGTCCGTCCTGTTGAAAAATTTCAAAGAGACCTTGTCAAAAGGAGCAATGATATGGTATCACAACTTATCCCAAATTTTATTGACGCGTTTGCTATGCTTGCAGAAAAGCACATGCTTGGGCCATCAAGGTCGAGACCAGGAAGTCCTTTTCAACGTGAAGCAAAGAGATAATAAGATGCTCAGGGAATTCGAGTCTCGATTTCAAAAAGAAAGAATGGACCTGCCTCCGGTCGCGGATGATTGGGCCGTTCAAGCCTTCACCCAAGGACTCAAAGCTCGATGCTCATTGGCTTCACAACAGTTGAAGCAAAATCTGATAGAATATCTAGCGGTAACTTTGGCCGATGTCCATAACCGGTACCAATCAAAAATCAGGGTCAAAGATGATCAGCTTGGGGCCCTTTCTGGGCCCGTTTATCCCGTTAGAGCTAGTGACAGATCCAAAAGAGACATTGATCATGAACCAAGATAAAATAGAGGCCGGTATAAACCATATAATAGAAATCAAAGAGGTAATGGGCCTGGACGAAACCTTGCGAAAAGTGAAAGCAGAAGCGACTGAGGTCAAAATAACCAGGGGATCATGAGCAAAAGTAGCTTTGACAGGCCCATCGGGCCTAAGGAAGCATCAAGGTTATCGAAATACAACTTCAACATCGATGTTGCCTCCATTGTACCTGCCATCGAACGCATCAAAGACACCAAGTGGCCTCGACCTTTACAGTCCGATCCTGCCCAAAGGTACCCCAACCTAATGTGTAAATAGCATGGCACTCACGGCCACAGAACTGAAGAATGCCGACAACTGAGAGAGGAAGTAGCCCGGTTATTCAACAATGGACATCTCTGAGAATTCTTGAGTGATCGAGCCAAAAATCATTTCAGGAATTAGGGACTCCAATAAGCAGAACGAGCATGAGTAACCTCAGCACGTCATTAACATGATCATCAGTGGGGTCGACGTCCCCCAAGGGCCGATGTTAAAGTGCACCAAAGTTTCCATCACAAGGGAAAATAAGACTCGAGATTACGTGCCAGAAGGAACTGTATCTTTCAACGACGAGGATGGTAAAGGCATCGTGCAACCGCACAGTGATGCACTAGTATTTGTACTCATAAATAAATCTTGAGTTAAGCGTGTGTTAATTGATCCAGGTATCTCGGCCAATATCATCAGAACGAGGATCGTAAAACAGCTGGGTCTACGAGACCAAATTGTGCTTGTAGTCCGAGTTCTAAACGGATTCAACATGGCATATGAGACCAGTAAAGGGGAGATAAACCTACCGGTGAGCACCGCCAGAACCATTGAGGAAACAAAGTTCTACGTGATCGAATGATATATGATATAGAATGCTCTGTTTGGGAGGCATGGATTCACAACAGGCCGCAAAGGAGATGTTCACGATGGATGAGGTGGTTTCGATACCCGCACTCTCGACATCAAAGAACCCCAGTTTGATCACTAAGGAATAAACCAAACAACAATCACCGATACCGGCAACAACCGAGCCGGAAAGTAGGGAACGGGCTAGGATGATGACTATGGAGTTCCTAGGTCTTTCATATCCCCCGACGATACCGATGCCAGCAAATCAACGATCGAGGAGCCGGAATAAGTCATATTGATCGAGCACCTTCCCGATTGGAAGGTATACCTGGGCACGGGGTTAAGTCCCGTGCTCAGGAAAAACTCATTGAATTCCTTATAGCTAACATAAATTGTTTCGCCTGGTTCCACCTTGACATGACAGGGATCCCATCAGAAATAACTACTCACAAGCTGAACTTGGATCCGAAGTTCAACCTGGTCAAATAGAAAAAGAGGCCTCCGGCCGAAGTCAAGCATGCATTCATCAAAGACGGGGTCTCTAAAATCCTTAAAAGAGGATCCATTCGGGAAGTTAAGTACCCGGATTGATTAGAAAATGTAGTAGTAGTCCCTAAAAAGGGGAATGAATTAAGAGTGTGTGTAGACTATAAAGATTTGAACAAGGAATTCCCCAATGACACTTTTCCTTTGCGTAACATCGATCGCATGATCTATGCGACGGCCATCCACGAGACCCTTAGCTTTATCGATGCCTACTCCGGGTACAACCAAATTCTGATGGACGCGAGCGACCAGGAAAAAACATCCTTCATCACCAAATATGGCACCAACTGTTATAATGTAATGCCATTCGGATTAAAAAACGTCGGTGCCACTTACCAACGCCTAGTAATCGGATGTTCAAAGAGAAAATAGGAAAATCAATGGAGGTTTATATTGACAACATGTTAGTTAAGTCCTTACGAGCAAAGGACCATTTGAAACATTTGCAGGAAACCTTCAACATATTGAAAGAATACAATATGAAGTTGAACCCGGAGAAATGCGCATTCGGAGTCGGGTCCGGGAAATTCCTCGGATTCATGGTGTCCAACCGAGAATCGAGATCAATCACAATAAGATCAAGGCCATAGAGGACATTATCGTGGTGCACAATGTCAAGGCCGTTCAAAGGTTAATCGGGCACATAGCCGCCTTGGGTCGATTCATTTCAAGGTCCTCCGACAAAATCCATTGGTTCTTCTCGTTATTGAAGAAGAGGAATAACTTCTCATGGACCCGGGAGTGCCAACAAGCCTTGTAAGAACTCAAGCAGTACCTTTTGAGCCCGCCTTTGATTCATACTCTGAAGGCAGACGAGAAGCTATACATGTACTTAGCGATATCCGAGATAGCGGTAAGTGGAGTCCTGGTCCAGGAAGAGGAAGGTACGCAATTTCCTATGTATTATATTAGCAGGATTCTAGGCCAGGCCGAAACTAGGTATCCTCACATGGAAAAATTGCTGCTCTCTTTTCTAAGCACCTCTAGGAAGTTAAAACCGTATTTCCAATGAAATCCCATATGTGTCGTGACTACTTAGCCGTTGAGAAACATAATGCATAAACCTTGTTGATACCCAATTTTCCCTATACTATTTTTAAAATGCATATCTTTCCCTGTTATTTGTTTATTTCTTTCAATCAAATAGATTGACTAATTTCATTAGGATTCTTAGAATTTGAAGTATATTTTTCTGTTAAAATTAGTGCTTCTCTGTGACTTTACCTATTTTCCTTATATATGATTTTTAATTGGTACTACCTGCCTTATTTAGACTAATTAGTCTGGTTTATGGTCAATAATTGATTTGTTTACCTTATTTGAATCCCAATCTGAGTCGTTAAAGGATTCTCCCCAATTTAAGGGGGTCCTTTCCGGATTTTTCTGTGTGAATTGATTGAGTTAATTCCCCAATTAACTAATTTATTACCTTGTTTTATGAACTCTAATTTATTCTTTACCTTAATTTCTTTACTCTGCTAAGTTCTATACAAACCCCACTCTGATTTTTCTTTGGGACACGAACATAATTCAAAAAAAAAAATTCACACACACACTTTGCTCTCTCCTTTTTGCTACTTTTGTTTACTACATTGTCTAGCCGGCTGAAAGCCAAGGCTAGACCACTGAGTTCTGCATACTCTCACCTACTGTTTTTCTATCTTAACTGGTATGTCTCCACTCCTATTGTCATTCATTATGCTATGAAGATTAAATATGTGTGCTTTTCCTGCCTATTGCTTTACTTCTGTGTTTAGACATATGTCTTTCCTGTTTATTGCTTTTAGTCAGTATGCTCTACTTCTGTATCTAGATATATGTATTTCATGTTTACTTCTTTAAACTAACATGTCTACTTCTGTATTTAAACTTCCATCTTCCCAGTTCATTGCTTTTAATCAGCATGTTCACTTCTGTGTCTAAACTTCTATCTTTCCTCTCTATTGACCTCAATTAGTCTGACCACTTATGTGTAATTAGATCCATGTCTTTTCTGTCAATTGATTTCAATTAGTCTGACCTATGTCTTTCCTATTATTGACCTTAGTTATCTTGAGTACTTACTTCAAGCCAGACTTTTATGTCTTTCCTGTCTATTGCTTTAGTCAGCATGATCACTTCTGTTGCTATGCCCTATGTAGTGTTGTGTAATCTGGCTATTAAGATTATGTGCTTCCTATTTTGCCTCTTGATCATGTATGTCTATCCCTGTTGAGTGTTATGGAATATGGTTGTTACAATATGCCAACCTGCTGTGTGTTAACCAACATGTTTCCACCCTCACCCTATTTTTTTGTGTTACTGACTAAGGACTTATGTGTTCCTAACCCCTTCTACCCTGTTTTGTGAAGTTGTCTGCTTATTATTCTATTCTCAGCATGCTATTTTCCCACCTAGTTCTAAGTAGTGAACCAGGTTGAATCTAGGCAATGTGAAACTTTGCCTCAAATGGTTGTGATCTTGTTTTTGTCCCTTGTCTGATTACTGGAAGTCTTTGTTTGTACTCAGAGTGCTGCAATGACTCTATGTATTCTTATTTTACTTCTAAACTATTTTCTTAAAACTATTCCCTGTTTTCCATATATTATCTTCTAATTCCTACTCTTAGAATACCTAGGGTTCTGCCCCTCTAGTGTGAGTACTGCCTAGGAGTCCCTGAGACTCCTCCGAACTCTGCCACACTGGGGCTGGCTTTTCCAAATTTTGTTCACAAAAGCTATTTCTTTGAAAGGGTTATGGTGTGAGCATTGCCCGGGGTCACTGAGGCCCTTGGGAACTTTTAAACACCAGAAGCCCATTTGGTGTATTATGAGTTGTTGGCACACTTAAGACTTGGTTGAAGGCCTGGTTTTCCAGGTTTACATTTGGGCCTATCCAAGCTCCCTATATCATAGTAACTTCATTCTGTAATTCATTTATATCTGGTCTGTAATAATAATTCTTGTAAAAACAGATATTGGGGTTATTAGTAAAGCTGAGAAGGATTTTTATATATCTTTATTGGGATCGGGTAAAAATCATGCCTATAGGATTTTGTGACTATTTATATGCATTAGAAATCATGCCTATAGGACTTATCTCATCATTTGTCCTGAATTTCCACTCTACATCCTAGAAATCCTGTTAGGGGACATTTACTAATTCTGTATCAAAATTCTTGTTTATGCATATATTCAAGTCTCAGTGTGCATTAGAAACCATGCCTATAGGGTCTTCTTTGGGAATCATCAAACTCGTATAACAGTCTGCTCACTTAGATATCATGTCCTCAGGAAAATCATATTTGAAATCAGCATGCCCATAAGGAATAGGTATATAAAACAATTTGAAACCTAGATATCATGTTTATAGAGATAAAAAGTGTAAAAATCAATTTTTTGTGTTTATATGTCCTGAAGTAATGCTTGTGATCATTTTCTGTGTATAGACATCATGCCTATAGAGTCTAAACGGATAGAAACTGCATGTTTAAAATCAATCACTGGTTTAGAGTTATAGTCCTGATTAATGCTTAGATGATATGTTTAGAAGATACCGTTGATCCACACCTAGGAAAGCCTGTAGGACAACTAAAATTCTGAAGTTCCGAATTGTGTTTTTTTTTGTGACTGCTTACAAACTGCCCGGATTCAGTAGGCCATAAAATCAGTAGGCAAGCTAATTAAGGTTCAATGCCTCGCCTTAACAAATGTTGCATCTTCTGCTTTTGTGCTCATCTAGATATTCTGCTATAGGACTTTAAAGTGTTTAAATTGCTGTTTGAGACGTGCAATTGTTTGCTTATTCGTGGAGGTAAATGTGAGCCTTTGACTGCTTTGTTATATGACAATCCTATCTATTTTTGTTGTCTCTTAGATTTTCTCCTTTTAAGCACTATAGGTGAGTCTAGAACATCTTTAATAGAGCTCCTAAATACCTCCAGGTCCATAGGTAAAGGGGCGGGTAATTCACGCATAGAATACGTATTAGAATCGGTTAAGTAATAATTAAGGGAGGGTAATTGGGAATTAAAGGATATGATAACCTGTGTGCTAATGCTACGCGTAACACCCCTATTTGGGGAAAGTTTACCAGGTATTGCACAAAATTGATCCTATAGGCTAATAAACCTAGGACTCCTTTAATTTCCATTTTAAAGTATTATCTATCTATTCATTTCTGTTTCCCTTAAAGACTAATTCGCTTAAATTGAGTTTGGCGAGGACCCACCGTGCTTGACCTCGAGGGTGCCTAATACCTTCCCCTCAAGGTAATTTCGAGCACTTACCCAATCTATGATAATGTAAACCGGTTTATGAGTTATTTGCTTTAAGTTCCCTAATGCACCTTAATCCGTTAGGTGGCGACTCTTCAAATTCCATACCCCTTCCCAAAAGGAAGTAAGTTGTCCCAGAATGTCAAAACCCCCAGACTCCACGAGCAAAAGGGGGGGGGGGGGGGGGGGAGCATGAAGATTCTGCTGGGGACATCCCTTAGACTCTTACCATAACAAACTTGTGTCTGTGAATTAGTCTAAGCATGCTTTATTCTGTTGATACATGTGCACCCTTTCCCTTTCCCTTTATGTTAACTTAATTAATTATTTTCAACTATTTATGATTTCCTTCACTACGAAACTGACTTGTCTCTTTGTTTTCTTCTTTTTAACTGTCTTTCAATTATTAAATACCATATTTATTATTTTCCTAACGTGTAAATACATGACAACATGCTATTTACTGTTTCATAAATCATGCTCAACATCATATTCCAATCGTGCATTATCAATCCTATAGCAACGCTTGATGAGTGGTTGCGCTCTTCCTATATATCACCCTTTAAATTTGGAAAGGCTTATTTGCGGTAAAACTAGCCGATCAGCGGTGCAATCGACGGTTCCATGCCTTTCCCCCTCAAGTTGTCCGCTTGAGGATACCAGTCTAGACCTCCATAACAACCTTACTCTGATTATAACTGTACACGCATCATGGTCAAACTTAGCCGGGTTAATATGTTGTCCACATAATAACCCCTTAAGACAAACCTTATCCAAAAATCCACTGAGATTTCCATAATCCCAACGGACGCAACCACGTTTTGTGCATTAATCTGGAGAACTAAATGCCAATATGCTAATCATGGATGTATAAATAGTCGAATCAGGAGGGGGAAATGGTCTAACCTTATTTGTTTGCAGAAATGAGGCACGAAGTCCCCAGGTTCGGCATGGTCCAAAATATACCACCACTGCTACTGGATTGGTGGGAAGATCTTTCCTCAAGTAACAAGAAACATGTGAGAAAAGTCCTGGGAAATTTACCTTCTCTGTTAGACATCCAACCAAACAACATGCTGATTGAAGCTGCAACTATGTTCTGGGATAGTGAAAGGTATGGGTTTCGCTTCGGGAACATAGAAATGACCCCGATCCTAGAAGAAATAAGGGGATTCGCTAGACTACCATGGGACAGTTCGGGTCATTGGAGCCAAAAACCGCACTGGTAAGGGGTTTGTAAAGATGATGGGTCTGAAAAAGAACGTAGATTTAGAGTGCTTAAAGAAATATTATATATCCTTTGACTATTTGTACGATATATACGGTCATAGAATGTCCTACCGTATGTTCATTGATGATTTCTCTATAACTTCTTTGAGTCACATTCACCGCAGCGTTTTTGTGTTCGTTGTTTGCTTCTTGGGCATGATAGTGTTCCCAATGAAAGGGGACAGAATTCACACCAGGCTAGCTATGGTAGCCAAAACTCTAATGGAGGGAATCGAGGGACAAACATACACCATAGTCCCTATGATTATAGTTGATATTTACCGGGCTTTAGACCGCTGTCAGAAAGGGTTCAAGCATTTCGAGGATTGCAATTTGATGTTGCAGCTTTGGTTGCTAGAGCATCTCCAAAAGGGCCAATATCGTCAGGAGTTTCCACGGAGGGCGTGGAATGATCACATAACCTTCTACCACCCTAAGAGAATGACTTACTTCCTAGACAAGTTTGCTCAACCAGAAAGCGCTAAGGAATGGGTGGAGTTCTTCGACAATCTGACCGAGGATCAGGTCTAGTGGATGTTTGAATGGTTCCCTACTGACGAGTTCATCATTAGGTCTAGGGACGCTTCTCATTTGGTGTTGATTGTGTTAAGGGGGATATACCTTTATGTTCCCATCAGGGTTATGAGAAAAACAGGAATGAGGCAGGTCGTACCACGGGTTGCAAAGATGAGTCATTTCTGGGCACATTTTCAGGATGACGACATCCCTTAGAGGTACCAAGCTCAGCATATGTGGAACTCAAAGATCATTGTGGAGAAGGAAACCATCGATCCAGACAGGTATCATGCAGGATATGCACCCTTTTACCCGTCATGGTTAGAGGATGGCTTAGCTGGGGTAGTGGAGCCAGGAATTGGTCGAGGAAACAGGGTCATAGATGAAGATGCTGAGACCCAGGTAAAATACAACAAATTGCGCAAAAGGATTCATGACCCTGAGGCCGAACATCAGGAGATACACGAGACGAACATGAGACTGATCAATGAATGGAGGGAGATGGCTAGCACCTCCAACGAAAAGGTAGAATATCTGGAACAGGGTTTGATGTAGCTATAAGGAAAGATAAGAAAAAGGGTCTCTGACTGCCAGAATGCTGAAGGAAGCAAGGGAGGACATCTAGCAAGAGTCTACTTGCTGCTGGGCCTGTGCGAACTAGGGAACCTGGTCGATGGAGTTAGGACGATCAAGCCTGGGGAGGGTCCTTCTGGGACCAAGTAGACTAGATTTATTCTCTTTCCTAAATGTAATAAGGCCAAGTGCCAGAAGTGGCTTATCTTTTATTATCTTAGTGTCGTGTTGGATTCATCTATTTATATATTAACGAAATGAGGCAATTATTGGCATTTAATTTCTCCAAAACGACTTGTCGCTAGGCCTACCTTGGGCACAATGAGTTTCCCAAATTAGGACGCGAATTTACATTCCCGCAATATGTGTTTAAATACCGCAAATACTCTTTCTCAGAACTTTTACTGACTTGGCTGCCTTTTTGTTTTTCTTTCTTTCTTTTGATTATTCCCCATTCCCCAAAGGTTGGTTCGCGCATACTAGCATCATCAGCTTATCATACCAGATCCAGGGGCCCTCCTCCTCCTCCTCCTCCTCCTCCTCCAAGTGTACCGAAAGGCAAAGGAAAATCTAGAATGGATGATATGAATGGCATCAGAACAGACAACACCGCACATGTTGAGAACGGGGGAACTTTCGTTGGTCTGGGCACTCAGGCCCCAAATGATTCGGTTTTATAACTTGAGCAGAAGATACTTGCACTACAGGGCGAGCTTGAGCAGGTCCGTAACTTGGAAAATCACTCCCTCACATTGAATGTCCCAGAAACCCAGAACCCTACACCACCTCAGAACACACCCAACAAACACCCACAGAATCCTCCCGCACCTCACCATTATACAACCCCACCACAGAATCAAACTATCCCTCCATAATATCAGCAGGACACCTACCATACTTCACAAAATGCCCCACAAATTGTTCCCGAACCCCAGAACTCCACCAATGATCATCATTATACCCAAACTCCCGGTCACCCAAACAACCCCATACATGCGGAAACAATACCTCACTCCACTCAACCCATATCCTATACACCAGAATATGCTGAGAAGGACCTGCTCATCAAGAACATGGTTGAAGAACTCAAGAAGTTGACAAGTCGGGTTCAAGGTGTTGAAGGGGGTAAAGGAATAGAAGGTCTGAACTATGAGGATTTTCGCATACAACCGGATGTGGAACTGTCGAGGGTTACAAACCTCACAAGTTCGAAATGTTTGACAAAACGAGTGATCCCAAGGTTCACCTGAGGACTTATTGTGACAAGCTCGTAGGGGTCAGAAAAGATGAAAGGATTCGAATGAAGCTCTTCATGAGGAGTCGTACCGGAGATGCCCTATCCTGGTACATCAGCCAGAATCCTAAGAAGTGAGCCAATTGGGTGAGCATGGCGTCCAACTTCATGGACAGGTTCAGACTTAATACGGAGAATGCGCCGGATGTATTCTATATCCAGAACTTAAAGAAGAAGTCAACTGAGACTTTCCGCGAGTATGCTACTCGATGGAGGTCGGAAGCAGCCAAGGTTAGACCAGCATTGGACGAGGAACAGATGAACAAGTTCTTTGTCCGGGCACATGATCCACAGTATTATGAAAGGCTAATGGTCATTGAGAACCATAATTTCTCCGATATCATCAAACTCTAAGAAAGGATTGAAGAGGGTATTAAAAGCGGGATGATGACAAATTTCGAGGCACTGCAGGCCATAACATTGCAATCAGGTGGTATATCAAAGAAGAAAGATGTGGGAACAGTAATGGTTTCCCAGGGACCCAAAACTCCATATGTATACCAGAACCCTCCATTCACATACCAAACACCTTCACCCACATACCAACCGTCACCTCCCAGATATTCCCAACCTGCTACCTCCTACCACGCCTATAACACCCAACCATCCTATTATCAATCATCTCCAACTCGTCCAAACTACCAAAAACCCAGGCCTAATTTTGACCGCAAACCACCGAGATAGTACACCGCCATTGCTGAACCCATCGACCAATTATACGAAAGGTTGAACGCCACTGGATATGAACCCCTATTCCCACTGTGGCAATGGAGAATTCATCTTAATGGGTCAATCCAAACAAGACCTGTGCATATCATTCCGGCATGAAGGGATACACTATTGATGAGTGCCGCACCTTGAAAGACAAGATACAAACACTAACTGATAGTAAGGTCATAGGGGCAAAGGATGTTGCACCCAATGTACGCAAAAATCCTCTCCCAGATCATAAGGGTGGAGGGGTCAATGTGATAGAAACTGATGAAGAGTGGGATCCCGAGGGATCAATCGAGCTTATTCGAGAAGGTGATGATCCTAAGAGACCTGCAGTCACACTCAATCCCATTGTGGTGTAGGTACAACTGCCAGTTGAAGTCGAGGTAGCCGCATCGAATCCTTTAGAAGTAGAAGTAACACCACCTGCAGTAATACTCACTCCATTTGAAGTGGAGGTGTCCATACCTTTCATTGTAACGGTGGTATCCACACCACCCTTCAGTTCCAATGTTGTACCTTGGAATTATGTGGCTGAGGCTAGACGAAAGGGAAAGTCAAAGATAGAAGAATCAGGTGCTGCACAAGGAATGACCAGAACAGGAAGGGTTTATACACCTGAGCATTTGGGGGAGACTAGTAAGCAGGCCTCCAACAAACTGCCCATTATTGAGACTGGTCCGGATGACCTCTGGAGGAAAGTACATGCAAGGGAGTATTCAGTCGTAGATCATTTGAACAAGACTCCTGCCACTGCCACAAAATTCAGAGGCATACATTAATGCTCTATTGAAGGTGTTGAGTGAAGCATATGTACCCAACAACATCACTAGTGGAGAAATGGCCAATATGGTGGGTCAGGTGCTAGAAAGCCATAAAATCACCTTCCATGAGGATGAGCTTCCCCCTAAAGGGTTGAATCACAACAGGGAACCGCTCATCACAGTGTAATGCGAAGATAAGTTTGTCGCCAGATTTTTGATTGACGGAGGATCTAGCCTCAACATTTTCCCATTGACAACGTTGAAGAGGTTGGGCAAAGGCCTACAAGAGATATGAGAGGGAAATATGAATGTGAAAGCATTCGACGGGTCTCAGAGAGCTACCATTGGAGAAACTAATCTCTGACTGCAGATGGGTCCTACATGGTTTTATGTTGAGTTTCATGTACTGGACATATCCGCCTCTTACAATCTGCTGTTGGGAAGACCATGGATACACAACGCTGGGGCTGTAGCATCTACTTTACATCAGGCCGTGAAGTTCGAATGGAACCACCAGGAAGTAATTATCCATGGAGATGGGAGCAACCCTATTTACACTAGTTAGACTATTCCGGTGATTGAAAACAGAAGAAG
The DNA here is from genome assembly GCA_005239525.1 of Nicotiana knightiana. Lineage (NCBI taxonomy): Eukaryota > Viridiplantae > Streptophyta > Magnoliopsida > Solanales > Solanaceae > Nicotiana > Nicotiana knightiana. The sequence continues at coordinate 57,728 of ML396956.1, forward strand.
GTTAGGTGGAGAAACCTACCATCATATCGAGCGGGTCAACGCGATCGAGAAAGATAAGTGGTGGAGTATCAAGATAGAAAGCATGTTAGAATAAAGAGAATATGAGCCTGGCAAGGGGCTTGGTAAGAACCTTCAGGGCATCTCCAAACCAATACAGCCAAAGCGCCATGGTACCACTTTTAGGTTGGGATACCAATACACCTGGCAAGAATACCAAGATTGGTCACCACCATGTCATGGTCCATACTATCCACTTGAGCAGCCTGTGACACACCTGAATCAGACCTTCCATCAGGCCGATATTATATGGGGATCAGAGGTAGAAGAAGCGTTGGCGGCATTAAGGAATTTATTCTTGGAAGATGATGACATGGACTGTTGTGTAATTGTCGAGGAGGAGGAGGAAGGCCGTACTATCCAAGCTATGGAGAGAGGAGCATTCCTCAAGAACTAGACTGTTAGACCGTCAAGGGCCCGAGGAGTTTTGGGGTAACAAGGCTGAATAACATTGTTCACTTTTCTAAAAAATGATTTCCACTTTTGCACTTTTTCTTTTGTCCTAAATAATATTTTTCAATATTCCAAATATGTTATTTAAATTATTTGAAAAATCACTTTTCTTTAACGCTTTCAATGAATTGATGTTTATTATTACCATTTTTCTCTCATATGTTTATCCATACAACATTATTATTTCCTATCTCGATGAACCGACAACTGTGACATGTGATGAGACAACGCAACAAAAGGATACTGATTCAGAAGAAGAAGATGCAATACCCGAGGAGATCGTCAGAGAAGTAGAGGATATAAATTGAACTAAGCTCGACCTGATTCCCTTTTAAGAGGGGATACGTAGGCATCCCTGTGGGTTCGGTCACAATTCAATAAAATTTCCATTTTCCCCATCATCAGAAACTGGAGCAGAATTTTAAGGAGGAACCTCAAAATTCCGAAGTAAGTTCAGCCGATCGCAGCATATAGAACAATCAGAAAGATTGTCCATTCAATTGGGGCAGAATTTTGAGGAGGACCCTCAAAATTCTACAACAAAAGAAGTCGCAATGTCTCTGATCATGTCACAATCACTGGTTCATCTAACCAATTTCTAAAACTATATTTTTATTATACCTTTGAAAGCTAGGCATGTCCGCTTTTGAAAACTCTGTTTAGCAAACCTCGATAATTTGAACAGGATCTTCAGACAGAGCGAAGAAAGTCAAGCAAGCCGACGGAGGCACGAACTGACCTACTCCTTACATAACACACGATTTTTCTTTGATTGCAGGAACAAGGAATATGCACACCTTGGAATCACATTCTTCATAATAGCAAGGATACCGAACTCAGCTAAGAAATACTCTACCATCATCTATTATTCGTTCATTGCATGAGACTAAGCTCTGTCTCATTCTTGCACAAGGCTAAGCCCTGCCTCCCTGGTTGCATAAGGCTAAGATCTGTCTTCCATCTGCATGAGACTAAGCATTGTCTCAAAATTGCATGAGGCTAAGCCCTTCCTCCACATTTGCATAAGGCTAAACAGTGCCTTCACTTTGCATGATACTAAGCTCTGTCTCAATCTCGCATGAGGCTAAGCCCTGCCTGCATATTTTCATAAGGCTAAGCATTGCCTTCTATTTGCATGGGACTAAGCCATGTCCCAAATATTGCATGAGGCTAAGCTCTGCCTCCATATTTGCATAAGGCTAAAAATTGCCTTCTCTTTGCATGGGACTAAGCCCTGTCCCGAATCTTGCATGAGGCTAAGCCCTGCTTCCGTTCTGCATAAGGCTAACCATTGCCTTATATTTACATGGGACTAAGCCCTGTCCCAAATCTTGCATAAGACTAAGATCTATCTCAATCTCTCATGAGGCTAAGCCCTACCTCTCCATTTTCATAAGGCTAAGCACTGCCTTCACTTTGCATGGGACTAAGCACTATCCCGAATCTCACACGAGACTAAGCACTGCTCCCTTGCACTACCTAATTTCTTCTCTCGGGCTAAGCTCTGCCCTCAACTTCCTACAAGACTAAGCCTTGTCTTGTTGCTTCTAGCATCATATTTTGCACCTCATGGGCTGAAATATCGCCAACGTGTATGAAGGCGTCATAGTCTGAAGGCATCATCCTCAGAGCCGGAAGACACCATGCCATGGACGGAGGATCTCTCAAACTTGCATATCATTATTCAAAGGCATCATGGTTTAGAGGAACCATTTTCATGGCCCGAGAACATCATTTCATGGCCTGAGAATCCCTCACTGAACAATTCATGGCCTGTGGCATCATGGTCGACGGACATCATCCTCAACCGTCCAAAGACAATTCTCATGGTCTGAAGGGAATTTGCATCATATTTAAATTTATGCACAGATAAATACTTGTAGCACATTTTTTATTTGCAGGTAACCCGATGAGCAACCATTATCCCAACAGGAGCAATCCTGGTCCAGTCCATGCACACTATTTCAGACCTGACCGCTCCTCATAACCGTTTCACCTATTCCAAAACCTTGTGTCCGTTCTTATGATAACTTCATAGGTATATTTTGCCGATGAATCCAAAACTACACACGACCTGATTCCTATAAAATCAGAGATATGTAGGCAGCTCGAAAATCAGAGTGCAACATGTGTCTCTCAAATCACCCTACTCGGTCAAAATTGTCATTATATCTTTACCCGACAACTCTTTCATCCATACCGGGTAAAGAGGGGTAGCTGTTGATACCCAATGTTTCCCTATACTATTTTAAAATGCATATATATTTTTAAAATAGTACATGAGCATCAACTAATATTTTTTCATAATATCTGCATTTTTCTAAGGATTTTTATTAATTTATCCTAGTATTTTATTATATAAATAATTACTAATTGAATCACAAATGGATTTATAACAATTTCATGACTTAATTTACCATTTATATTCATAACAGGCTTTAATTATTCCATAATAGCCACATTTACATTTTTCGGGTTATAATTACAATAACTTTGCAATAATGGCCCATGTACGCATTATTTCACCAGATAATAGCTTTTTATATTTTTATAATGTTAAGTAATTATTTCAAATCATTTTATGCATGAAAATTATTTTTTATAATTTGTTAATTATTTTTACAAATTATTTTATTGATCAATTGGGTATTTAAATAATAACTCTTTTTAATTCTTTTAATTTTCGGACCTAATCAATTATCCTAGGCCAAATCCTACCCAAGACCAATCCTTTATCTACCCGACCCAATCCCCTCTTTAATCGTGGCCATTGATCTCTAAGATCAACGGTCCACATTATTCCCTTCCTTTCTTAATCTAACCTAACCTAACCCCAAAACCCTATCTTAGTTTCCCTTCCCCTGCCGTCTTCGTTCCCTAATCCTTCCCCTTCTCTCTCATTCACTCCCTTAAAACCTAATTGCCTTCACTGGAAAATCTCATCGTTCATGAGTTTTCTCTGTATTTTTCGGCCCTTGCCGGCCTTCTACATCTTCTGGTTGTTCGACTTCATCGATTTCTAAGAGAATCTCAAAGAGATTCAACCTGGTTTTGTTCGAAACCTTTCTCACAGGCCTGTCTATGGCCATTTCCGTTTGTGAGTATTATTTTCTTCTTATTTATGGTTTTCATCTCTGTCATTTTCAAAAACTTTAATCTTATGACTACTTGGGTCTGTTCGGATCCTTATAGATCTAAAACATTTTAAGTGTTATTCGATACTTTTCCTCAAAAATCTTCTGTTGTTATTCGATTCCAGTGTTTCTAAGAACTAGGGATTCGTCCTAAGTTCTCTTCAAAAGGGTTTTTTGACTTTCAAGTGTTTGAATCTAATTATCCTTTGCTATTTCGACTATTTTTTTGTGTATATGCTTAAACCCTAGGTCTTTCTGTTTCCTGCACTAATTGCTTCAATCTTTTTCCCTGTTATTTGTTTATTTCTGTCAATCAAATAGATTGATTGATTTCATAGGATTCGAAGTATATTTTTCTGTTAAAACTAATGCTTCTCTGTGACTTTACCTATTTTCCTTATCTATGATTTTTAATTGGTACTACATGCCTTATTTAGACTAATTAGTATGGTTTATGGTCAATAATTGATTTGTTTACCATATTTGAATCCTAATATGAGTCGTTAAGGGATTCTCCCCAATTTAAGGGGGTCCTTTCCGGATTTCTCTGTGTGAATTGATTGAGTTAATTCCCCAATTAACTTATTGATTACCTTGTTTTATGAACTCTGATTTATTCTTTACCTTAATTTCTTTACTTTTCTAAGTGCTATATAAACCACACTCTGATTTTTCTTTGGGACACGAACACAATTCAGAAAAAAAAAAATTCACACACACACTTTGCTCTCTCCTTTCTGCTACTTGTGTTTACTATATTGTCTAGCCGTCTGAAAGCCAAGGCTAGACCATTGAGTTCTGCATACTCTCATCTTCTGTTTTTCTATCTTAACCGGTATGTCTCCTGATGAGTGGCTAGAATTCATGATTTTAAGCATTATATACCTCGCATTTTATGTGCTTTAAT